>CM071945.1:14532500-14838521 GCA_036784905.1 Acrossocheilus fasciatus | reverse complement strand
CTCTATTTGTATCCCTTCTATCACACTTTTCCTCGCAAGAGTATTACCTCTCTCTATACATCATAATAAATGTGAAAAAAATGTTTGAAAATAATAAATAAATATTACAAAATAAAAATATAGCTATATTTTAGAGTGCAAAAGAAAAATCTTATTTAGACGTTTTGTTTTGTTGTGCAGACAAATCTCTGAACACCATTAAAACAAGACCCAGTTACTTTAGGATCAAAAATATTATGGTTTCAGAATATATATCTTAAATTAAATGTATTTTTCTTGTCCCACTGTCAAATTTATTTTAAAGGACTTTTAACGAAAATAATACTTTTATTCAGCAAGGATATGAAAACTGATCAAGTGACAGTCGATCTATCTATCTATCTATCTATCTATCTATCTATCTATCTATCTATCTATCTATCTATCTATCTATCTATCTATCTATCTATCTATCTATCTATCTATCTATCTATCTATCTATCTAATCTGGTCATATGCCAAAATGATAATATAATAATATAATGATAATATAATGTATATTTTTATTTTATTTTATTTTATTTTTTTGCAGATAACTCACTTACAGCACAACATGAAGGAACAGCCCCAGTGATCTGTATAAGATCACATCTGCTCATACACTGCTCATGTCCAACATGTCACAGTGCCTCATGGTGTATAATGTGTGTGTGTGTGTGTGTGTGTGTGTGTGTGTGTGTGTGTGCGCGTGTGTGTGTGTGTGTGTGTGAGTTAATGTGTCTTCGTCAGCAGTGCTGTCAGCTCTGTGCAGGGTCAGTGTGTTGATGTGTCTGTGAATGTGCCTCACTTTCCCTTTCTGTCTCTCACTCACTCACTCTTTCGCACGGTGCAGGCCGGTTTGTTGAAGCGGAGCTGTTTATTTAGCAGAATTTGCTCTGATCTCTTGCACTACAGGACGATACTGAATTCCAAACTGCTGCAGAGTCATGTGACGGCCTTCACATTTAACCGAGGAGCAAATCTGCACATACATGTGGACCAGATATCAGCTGATTTTTAAAGGGTGAAGCTGATCAATTTGAAATATGATGGAATTGATCCGAAGTGAAGTTAGATTAAGGCTTTGTTCACACTGTACCCAATTCTGATTTGTTTTCAAACCTGATCTAATAAGCAACAGGATGAAGCCAAAAGATGTAATAAAAGAAAACTGACAGAAACTCACTGTCTATGCTTGTGTCCTTCATGACATCCCACCATGGTGTTGAATTTACAAGGCACATTTAAGAAAGTACTGCATTTACCCATTCATACATTTGCTTTGTCTAAGACAGACACATTCACTCACGGACTCACCATTCAATCCATTGTAAATGCCACAATGTACCACCACTGTTTTGAGTATGGTGTCACAATCACATTCACAATCACTGTATTTCAAGTTTTTTGTCTCTTTGGTTGCAAAAAACCATACCTGAAATACAGCACTGTTTTACAGTGGTGGCCAGCCAAGAAATGGTTTTAAGTCAGTTATTTATAGCTTTTGCTGTAGTGTCAGTAGGAAATTTTACATATCCAAGTTTACATATCCAAATATTCATTTTGCCATTAATTGTAATAATCCACTGAGATTTTGGTTTCCACAAGGTGTCTGACAACAGCCAGTGCTCCACACAAAGCTCTGATCTCACCATCATACAGTCTGAAACAGAACAAACTGAGACAGTCTAAATCCAGAAGAACTGTGGCAATGTCTCCAAGATGCTTCAAGGTACCTATACCTGCAAAGCTACCTGAAAAACTATGCGCAAGTGCACCTAGGGCAAAAGCTGCTTTAAAAAGCAAAGAATAGTCACACCAAATGTTGATTTAATTTAGTTAAAGTTAATTGATAAAGAAAATATAGCCTCCTCACAAAATATGTACAAACTGCCATGAGATCGGGTTGCAACAATCTGGATCACATCCAAAAATCTGATTTTTGCTGCATGTCTGAACAAGATAAGATTAAATCAAATGAAATTAAATAAGACTTAATCAAATGAAAAAGTGAATTGAGGACATACAAATACTGCATTTAATGGCAATTAATCAAGTTAAGATGAAACAAAAAGTGCCATTATATGGATACTTCCACCAAAAATGAAATTTATCATTAAGTTGCATGACTTTCTTTGTTCTGTGGATGACGAAAGAACATATTTTGAAAAATGTCTCAGCATTGTTTTGTTTTTCTTTCTTTCTCCATACAGTGGGAGTCAGTTGGGTCCATTTAGTTTGAACCTCACTGTTCTTGAAAATATCTTTTGGTATGACAGGATGTTAAGTAAATGACAGAATATTCATTTTTGGGTGAACCATTCCTTTAAGAACAGTGTTTGTAATGCTACATGGATATATGTTTGTGTTTTTGTGTGTGTAGAGACTCTGAGGGCCGCACATGATGTTTCAGCCTGGAGGGGGTCAACATGAGAAAGCAGAGGGTAGAGAGAGAGAGAGAGAATGAGAGAACCTCACTCTCTGAGCGATGACACCATTTCTAACTTGCTGCAGGTGTTTGTGTGTGTGTCTGTGTGTCTGTGTGTGTGTGTGTGTGTGTGTAGCCTGAATGTAGAACAGGCTACAGGAAAGCTTTGATATTCGAGCCAGGACGGACCTGCTCTACACCACAGATCAACCAGCACACAGCAGAAACATATTCTGTTTCGATTTATACAAACTCTCTGTGTCTTTGTTGGTGCTTATTTCTCTCTTTCTCATTTAAAATCAAACTGATAAGGCTGTATTGGCATGATTATCAAAGAAGCAAAGGATTAGTCATTAAAATTATGCGTGACTAAAGTGATATGACTGTATCTGACTTATATGTTTTCTGTGGTAAATTATATCTCTAATCAGCTGAAAGTCGAATCTGCAATTTGCTTATGGCAGTGGTTCGCATTTTCTAATGGATTCCTGATTTTCATTCATTCTTTACAAGTTGACATCTTAGATGAAGTTCATATTTTTTGCACATATTTTAAGAGAAAGGTCATGTACGTCTCAGTCCAGCCATCCATACTGTTTTTACACTGGATCTTTGTCTAAATATGGAATCAACAGCATCATGAATATGACAATATGTGCTTGAAAAAAAAAAAAAACTGATAAAGAAAGTTTTTGACTGGACTGGACTGAGTGACTCATTAATAGTTTAGGTATATGCAAATGAACTACTTATACAAAGAACCAAAGGCTTCGTATTTCTGTGGATTGGATCTGATAGAGAGATCTGTGCTTAGAAGCGCTCATATTTCATCAGTCCTGCCAGATAACACTTCAAGAAATCATTTTTCCCAAAAAATCAAACTGTTATTCCTCTGAACGACCACTACGGCTGAATGATTTGTGTTTCTTTCATCATTCTCCAAAGACAAATGGTGAGAGAGAGAGAAATAGAAGCAGAGAGAAAGAGAGATATGGCATTTGGCGGGATTTCTTAACCGTGTGTTAAAACTATTGGCAGGTGATATTAGAGGATTGCAGCACCTTTGTTTCCTGAGATGGTGATATTTCTCTGCTGATGTCATTTTGATGTGATAGAACAGAGTACATTTCTTTGTCTTTTTCTCTACACATGAGTGCACATGAGTTGGAAGAACATTCAGACCAAAGATCAACAGAATGACAGAATGATAGATCGATAGAGCAGCACAATGACAGATAGATAAAATGATAAACTGATAAAACAATAGAATGATAGCTACTGTAGAACAATAGATATAGATATAAGAATAATTGCTAAAACAATAGTTCTATAGAATAATAGACAAGAATGAGATATAGGTAGAATTAGATATTAAAAGATAGATAGATAGATAGATAGATAGATAGATAGATAGATAGATAGATAGATAGATAGATAGATAGATAGATAGATAGATAGATGTTAAATGATAGACAGAACAATTAAACAATAGATAGAATGATATACAAATAGTAGAAACAACAATATGTAGAAACAATAGACAGAGCTATAGAACAGCAAGCAGAACTACATATAAGTGGTACAATAAATAGAACGAGAGATGGAATGAATGACAGATAGATGGACAGACAGACGGATGGATGGATGGACTGTAAGTGATCCTGCGCTACTCTAGGCAAACTCTGCTCCTCCCAAACACAAATGTTTAGGTGAAAAGGCCTCAGGAATAGTTTTTTGCAGTATGACTGAGAGCAGGTTGCTCTGGGGACATGGACCCTCTGACCTGAGATGGACTCCTGTGCATCTCTGCTGCTGTTTTCTGTACCTGCAGAGAAGACTGACGGAGCATCTCGAATCTCTGGGCCTCGTTTCTGGCCAGTGTCTGGCTTCTCCTCCTGCATGCCTGAGTTATGATTTTGCAAGCAGCGTGAAACCGATCTCCATTTCAAATGGAGTCAGCCGCTGAGAAGGCCAAAAAACTTTTACCCAACTCCAGCCATATTTCACCTGAGAGAGAAAAAGAGTGAGAGCGATCGAAAGAGAGGCCACTGACCAGATCGCTCTACCACGGCAATCTTCTCCTCAGAGTTGAGTTAACATCAGATGTTTGACAGAATGAGAGCTAATGAATCATTATCATTAACGTACTATGAGAAACATGGTTTAAAATGACTAAGATGCACCAGTGCGTAAGGAGAGATTAGACTGAGAGAAGAGAAGGAGATGAAAGAGAGAAGGGGGAGGGCGGAGGTTAAGGTGGTCTGGTCTGTTGTAGATTACGCAGATCTCACAGGCCTGGTCGTGCTGTTCCACAGCCCCTAAACCAGAACATAGTCTGCCCCCCACCCACCATGTGCTTTTAATAGAACCCTCGGTGGTCCCTCTGTACGTACCCTCTTTGTCTTATTTCTCTCTTTCTGTGATGTGGCTGCAGTGAACTGACAGCTTGTAATGTCAGACTCCTTTTGCTTGCTGTGTGTTCCTCACGTCCACACAAAATATACTTTCTCCCGTCCCAGCTTGATATACAGAGACAAGTAAAAGTAAGCTGTTTGTAGGTTGATTTACCCAAAAACCGTAAACACCGTAGCGCTATCAAAACACTGTTCTGTTTGTTTGAGCATCTCAAAACGCCAGACGCAGCAACATCGGCTCAACCAATGGTGTGAGTTTGGGAGGGACTCTCTCACATTGCAAGGATGCAATTATGAGAAATACTCACAAACAGTCACAAATACATTTTCTATGGTCCTCATTTGTAAGTTGCTTTGGATTAAAGCATCTGCTAAATGACTAAATGTAAATTGAATGTAAAAGTAACTGTTTTTAACATTGAAAATATTGAAAATTCAGTCACAAATCAGCATATTAGAATGATTTATGAAAGATCATGTGACACTGACACTGGAGTAATGGCTGCTGTAAATTCAGCTTTGCATCACAGGAATAAACTACATTTTTAAATGTATATTAAAATAGAAAATAGTTATTTTAAATTGTAATAATATTTCACAAAATTAGTGTTTTTATTTAGATCAAATGTGCAGCCTTGGTGAGCATAAGAGACTACAGAAATATAAAAAAAATAACAAAATAAAATAAATAAAAAAAACCTACATACCCCAAATTTTGACCTTTAGTTACAGTACATTTACATTTATGCATTTAGCAGACACAACTTACAGTGCATGCAGGCTATACATTTACTTTTTTTTTTTTTTATCAGTATGTGTGTCCCTTGGGAATTGAACCCACAACCTTTTGCGCTGCTAACACAATGCTCTACTACTGAGCCACAGTAACACCAGAAGTTGCAAACAACAGTAGTTGCAAATATGAGAGATGAAATCATATTTATGTTTTTTTAGGCAGAAACTGGCTTCCATAAATTCTCTATCTTCATTTTCCTCACATACGGTTTGAATAAAAGTATGTCATTTGAGATATTGCTCAGCTGATCTAGATATTGAGGGAAATGTTTAGCAGGCCTCTCAAGCACATCAGTCAGCATCTAGGCCATAAGCTCGAACTGAAAATATTCTGTGGTTCAGACCATCGGAGTCAAAGCAGAGGCTGGATTTGATCCTATAAGAGTGTTCTGCCTCTCAGACGCCTCCGGTCAGCGTACGGAATGTTGCTCTCCACTTATCTGCATCTTTTCAAACACTCCCCGCTCTCCTCCGACTCCTCTCGCCCTGGGTCAGTGTCCGCCAGCCTCAATGGAACGCCAAACACAAACAACGAGAGCGTCACCCTGTCAAGCCGCACGTCTGTTTGTAAACAACTGGCTGCGTTACTTCACACCTCATCACACCCACAGGCAGCAAACTGAGGGCAGACAGACACATGCAACCCGGCACAGCACTACACAGCATAGCACAGCACAATACTATGTGTGCTGGTATATTTATGTTCAGATAGACCAGCGGGCATGTACAAATCCATATTGATCTAGACTGGATTAGGCTGATTTGTGCTGGTCTAGCTGGTGGACTAGCACAGCCAAGTTTTTAGTTAGATAGTGAAGCTACTCGATCAACATAACCAGCAAAACTTCCTTGAGGAAACCAGTTTTCATGATGAAGACGGTACACCAAGGAAATCTTGCTGGTTAAGCTAGACAAAAAGGCTGCTGGAAAGTACTTCCAAGTACTAGATAGATAGATAGATAGATAGATAGATAGATAGATAGATAGATAGATAGATAGATAGATAGATAGATAGATAGATAGATAGATAGATAGATAGATAGATAGATAGATAGATAGATAGATAGATCGATAGATCGATAGATAGATAGATAGATAGATAGATAGATAGATAGATAGATAGATAGATTTTATTCTTACTGAGAGTTAAGCATGAACACAAACACAGATGCATGACACACACACACACACACACACATACACACACACACACACACACACACACACACACACACACACACACACACACACACACACACACACACACCACTGAAGTGTGTAAATCATTCTTCTCCAGCTGTTCTGATTACTGCTACTTGACATTTGTTTCTTTTCACCTGCCAACTCTCACTTTTCATACCGGTCTATGCTATCAGTGAGTGTTTGTGTGTGCAAATGTGTGTGTGTGTGCCTTTTTCAGGTGTTGTCTGACCCTGTAACCTTGCATTGATAACGGCGGCATATCTTTGCATTCAGGCTTGTAACACATCAGTCCTAAGATAATTCAGTTATCAGTCTTCAGGCAGTCTTTGGCTTAACCTACCCAATGCACCAAAGACAGAAAGTGATAAACAGCTAAGAAAAAAACAAAAAAACAGTAAATGCTGTGCAGCACATCAATCAGTATTTTTTCCCCCAAATCTGTTCATTTACATGAAATGACCTTACAAACGGATTCACTAAAACAACTCACTTTCCAAAAAGGACAGTTTAGTAGTAGCTCATTCAGCTGTACATCTGTATGCACAAAGCACCACAACATAAAAAGTAGTTGGTATAAGTAGTTTTTTAACTATAAAACTTAGCTGCTACAAAATATTACGTTGTTACTTGCAGTTATTTACTCCAGAACCCTAAAAACACTTAATAGGTCATACATTTCATGTATTTCATATATAATAAATGACCATCTTGGGAGTCTTGCAAAGATAATATTTTAAAGTTAAATCTCCTAAAAGATAAATGCAGACACTGCATTTTTGTATTTTGCGTTGGAATTGTTTGAGTTTTTCTACCCTCATGTTGGTTTTTGATCTTCACACAGCCTACATGTACTGGTGTGAGGTAGACCCACACTGCGATAAGGATCTCTTCCCTCTGAGGGCCATTTCAAATCACTAATACAAAATCAAGACTAATACCAGTTCCTTTGAACTCTTTGATTATTTTTTTTTCTCCAGAACCTGTATCCTGCAGTCATACAGAGGTTCAATCATGCTGGATTTTACACTAAAACACATGCTGAATTCTGTGGGTGATGTTTTCTGATTGTGATCTGACAGTTTTGCACACTTACATTATTATGTTAGAGAACATATATCTTCATTAATATAAACTGAATTGTGAAATGCCCTGCCATGAAGCTTTGTGGCCACCTGCACTGAATCACCATACAGAAATCAGTTTAGGTATTGTGGTCTGTTTGTTAGCTTTGAGACTATATCTATATTCTAAATGAGAAAATAAACATATAAAGATATACAGGTATAAAATTTACAGTCTTACCTTTCTTGGAAACCTACCAAAATATTAATGATTCACCATCTGTACAGAGGTCCAATAAAAATCCCTTCTTCTTCAGCACAATCAGCACTATTTCAGGTGCTCTTTTTAACAGTTTTGAGCCTCAATCTACAATGCTTGATTCAGAATGAGCGCTATTAGCTATGCTAATATCACATAATGTAATTCATCTCACAAATCCACACACACACACACACACACATGTTGGTATTTGTGGTTTACGGGGACTCTCCATAGGTGTAATGGTTTTTATACCGTACAAACTGTATGTGCTGTTGCACTATACCAACCCTACACCTTACAGGAAACTTTGTGCATTTTTAGATTTTCCAAAAAACACCATTTAGTATGTTTTTTAAGCCTTTTGAATTACGGGGACATAGGCAGTGTCCTCATAAACCACCTTCAAATTGTAATACCTCTGTCATACCCATGTCATTAAACAAATTTGTGTCCCCGTAAACCACAAATACCAACTCACAAATGCACACACACAAACAGGCAGTCAGACATACATCCAAAATATTTCTGTCTTATGTAATGACATTTCTGTAATCTAGAAGGAAACCAGCCATGCCAGTATACATATGTACTAAACACATGCACACAGCACTCTAATTTACACTGGTGAATCCATCATGCAGTGATATTCTCCATGGTGTGCAGAGTTATGCTGAGATATGTGGGTTGGCTGCTTTAAGCCTGTTGTTAATGGTCGATAGATCACAGTGCTGTAAACATTTTTTCTGCTCTGGATCCCACTGCTCTGTTCACACAGACGTTTACCATCTATTAGCAGAAAAGAGACAAGAGAGAGAGAGTTACACAGAAGAGGAATCAGTCACTGCCACAGAGAGAGTCTGAACTATGCAGGAGAAGGATCACTGTCACAGAGAGAGATCAGCTCAAATCACTGTCACTGAAAAGGGATCCGTTCAAATCATTGTCACTGAAACACTGACCGGGATCAGCTCAAGTCACTGTCATAAAGAGAAAGATTTGTTCAAATAGAGAGATCAGCTCAAATCACTGTCTCTGACAGCATAGCTGTGGGAACTGGGTATTTTATCTGGGGAGGTGCTGGGGGCGGGGCTTGATGTTCCGGGGTGGGGCCACGGTGGGGGATTTTAGACAAAATCAAACCCAACTCTTAGTTGAACATACAAATGAATGAAGACAGAGTTATGAGAACGAATAGGCCTATATATATATGTGCTTTTGTGATTTTAGTTCAAGATTTTTTTTCTTTAATATTTCTGTTATTTAAGGGGATTTTACTTAACGAAAGTCAGTGTGTGCGCTCACTGACTGAATTATGCACTTTGGCGAATTCTCTCATCAGAAACAACAAAGTACAGATGCACATGCGATGTAAATAAGAGATTCATTCATCATACACTGCAGACAGCTTCACTTAGCCTATTATAACTAGAGCTTTTTTTTTTTTTGAAAATGTAATGTTTTTTGTTCGGTGTATAATTTGTTTGTTGTTTGAATAATCGTGGATATGCGGCATTATAATTAAACTTAAAATGTATTTTTATTATGTGATCAGGTTAAATACAAATTCAGTCTTTTAAAATATTTTATGACATAACATGGTACTTGACAGAGCGATCAGCTTGAATTACTGTACTGTAAGGGGGATCAGCTCAAAGAGAGAAATCACTGTCACTGACAGAAAGATCAGCTTAAGGAGAAATATCAGCTCAAATCATTGTCCCTGACAGAGAGACCAGCTGAAATCACTGTATTGAAAAGCAGATCAGTTCAAAGAGAAGGATCAGCTAAAATCATTGTCACTGAATGAGGAATTAGCTCAATTACAGGGATCAGCTACCGTCACTGTAAAGAGAAAGATCTGTTCAAATAGAGAAATCAGCTCAAGTCACTGTCACTGACAGAGAGATCAGCTCAAATCACTGTCATATAAAAAAGCATTCGTTCAGATAGAGAGATCAGCTCGAATCACTGTACTGTAAGGGGGATCAGCTCAAAGAAAAAGATCTGCTTAAATCACTCATTGACAGAAAGATCAGCTTAAAGGGTTACTCCACCCCAAATGAAAATTTTGTCATTAATCAGCTCAAATCACTGTTCTGAAAAGCTAATCAGCTCAAGGAGAAGGATCAGCAAAAAACACTATCAATCACTGAATGAGGAATTAGCTCAAGGACAGAGATAAGCTTAAATCACTGTCACTGATAGAGAGATCAGCTCAAATCACAGTCACTGAACGAGGAAGAAGCTCAATGAGGGGGATCAGCTAAAGCCACTGTCATAAAGAGAAAGATTTGTTCAAATAGAGAAATCAGCTCAAATCACTGTTACTGAAAAGGGATCCGTTCAAATCATTGTCACTGAAACACTGACCGGGATCAGCTCAAGTCACTGTCATAAAGAGAAAGATTTGTTCAAATAGAGAGATCAGCTCAAATCACTGTCTCTGACAGCATAGCTGTGGGAACTGGGTATTTTATCTGGGGAGGTGCTGGGGGCGGGGCCACGGTGGGGGATTTTAGACAAAATCAAACCCAACTCTTAGTTGAACATACAAATGAATGAAGACAGAGTTATGAGAACGAATAGGCCTATATATATATGTGCTTTTGTGATTTTAGTTCAAGATTTTTTTTCTTTAATATTTCTGTTATTTAAGGGGATTTTACTTAACGAAAGTCAGTGTGTGCGCTCACTGACTGAATTATGCACTTTGGCGAATTCTCTCATCAGAAACAACAAAGTACAGATGCACATGCGATGTAAATAAGAGATTCATTCATCATACACTGCAGACAGCTTCACTTAGCCTATTATAACTAGAGCTTTTTTCTTTTTTTTTTGAAAATGTAATGTTTTTTGTTCGGTGTATAATTTGTTTGTTGTTTGAATAATCGTGGACATGCGGCATTATAATTAAACTTAAAATGTATTTTTATTATGTGATCAGGTTAAATACAAATTCAGTCTTTTAAAATATTTTATGACATAACATGGTACTTGACAGAGCGATCAGCTTGAATTACTGTACTGTAAGGGGGATCAGCTCAAAGAGAGAAATCACTGTCACTGACAGAAAGATCAGCTTAAGGAGAAATATCAGCTCAAATCATTGTCCCTGACAGAGAGACCAGCTGAAATCACTGTATTGAAAAGCAGATCAGTTCAAAGAGAAGGATCAGCTAAAATCATTGTCACTGAATGAGGAATTAGCTCAATTACAGGGATCAGCTACCGTCACTGTAAAGAGAAAGATCTGTTCAAATAGAGAAATCAGCTCAAGTCACTGTCACTGACAGAGAGATCAGCTCAAATCACTGTCATATAAAAAAGCATTCGTTCAGATAGAGAGATCAGCTCGAATCACTGTACTGTAAGGGGGATCAGCTCAAAGAAAAAGATCTGCTTAAATCACTCATTGACAGAAAGATCAGCTTAAAGGGTTACTCCACCCCAAATGAAAATTTTGTCATTAATCAGCTCAAATCGCTGTTCTGAAAAGCTAATCAGCTCAAGGAGAAGGATCAGCAAAAAACACTATCAATCACTGAATGAGGAATTAGCTCAAGGACAGAGATAAGCTTAAATCACCGTCACTGATAAAGAGATCAGCTCAAATCACAGTCACTGAACGAGGAAGAAGCTCAATGAGGGGGATCAGCTAAAGCCACTGTCATAAAGAGAAAGATTTGTTCAAATAGAGAAATCAGCTCAAATCACTGTCACTGAAACACTGACCGGTATCATCTCAAGTCAGTCATAGAAAAGGATTAGTTCAGACAGTGATTAGCTCAATTCCCTGTCCCTGCACTCTCAGAAATAAAGATACAATAGCTGTCACTTTTCAAAAGGTACACGCCTGTACCTAAAGAGTCCATTTTGGTACCTTAAAGGTACATATCAATACTTAAAGTGTACATATTAGAACCTAATAGGTACAAAAGTGTACAGTACCTTTTGAAAAGGTACCGCCCCAGTGACAGCTTTTGTACCTTTATTTCTGAGAGTGTGAAAGAGAGATAAGATCAAATCAAAAAGCTGATCAATTCAAGGAAAAGGATCAGCTAAAATCACTATCACTGAATGAGGAAGCAGCTCAAGGACAGAGATCAGCTTACATCACTCTATTGAAAAGCAGATCATCTCAAAGAGAGGGATCTGTTGAAATCACCGTCACTGACAGAAAGATCAGCTCAAGGCGAAATATCAGCTCAAATCACTGTCACTGATAGAGAGATCAGCTTAGATCACTGAACTGAAAATGAGATTAGCTCAAAGAGATGGATCAGCTAAAAACCACTGTCACTGCATGAAGAATTAGCTCAATTACAGGGATCAGCTAAAGTCACTGTTATAAAGAGAAAGGTTTGTTCAAATAAAGAAATCAGCTCAAATTACTGTCAGTGTAAGGAGGATCACCTCAAAGAGAAATATCAGCTCAAATCACTGGCACTGATAGAGAAATCAATCCAAAACTGATCAGTTCAAGGAGAAGGATCAGCTACAATCACTATCACTGAATGAGGAATTAGCTCAAGGGCAGAGATCAGCTCTAATCACAGTCATTAAATAGGATCAACTAAAAGCCATTTTGGCCATTTGTAACTTGAATGTACATGATCACCTCAAGGAGAGAGATCAGCTCAGGAGAGGTCACTGTCACAAAGAAAGAGTTAAACTCATGTCACTGTCACTGACAGAGAGATCAACTCAAACCATTTCATGAGTATGCCTGCCCATCCAGTCCTGATGGTTAATGGTAAACAAACTTGGCTTGCTGTCCTTAATGGAGGCTCGAACCCGAAGATCGGCTTGAGCACCGAGTTCAACCCCCATATTGCGGTACTACCTAGAGGGAGAATAACAGAAATAGAGGAGATGGGGAGGTGGAGGGATGCCAGAAGAATTGACGCTGGAACGCTGCAATGAGTGCTGCTTATACAGGCTCAAAATGATCATTGACAGGACTGAATGAATAGGCTCCTCCTGAACCTATGTTTGGATCTTCATCATATTGAAAAGGTGATCAGCTCAAGGAGACAGCTCAGCTCAAATCACTGTCGCTGAGAAAGGGATCAGCTCACTATATGTCACTATATGACGGATAAAGTCTTAGTTATACAAGAAAGGAATCAGCTTCACAGAAAGGGTTATATGGAAGAGGGACTAGGGACCAGAAGGGACTCCTTTGATCCATCATGACTTTTTTGGGGGGAAGTACAGCATGGCTCTTAACCTTCTCATGGCTTTCCTAGTTTTACAATCTACAATACACATTCACTCACACACACACACACACACACACACACACACACATAGACACCATAACCTGCCCATCACCACTTTGCATTCCTTAACAAACACTCTTTCCTTTCCTCTCATCTCCCACTCTCCCTCCTCCTTCCTGCTCTCTTTCCCAATACTCAGAGGAAGAATAGCTCGTAAACAGCGCTGTAAATAAAGGTAAAGCTTGTAAACAGAGAGATTATCAGTCCAAACAGTCTATAAAAATGGAGTCTTAAAGCATCAAAGCCAGAAAGAGATGTGAAGCTTTAACATCTTTTTCAGAGAAAGAGACCAAAGACAGACACACCCTTCATGCAAACTACTTACATATACAACCACAAATTTAGACTTCATCTATCCTACACACACACACACCAGCATACGCATGCACACACACACACACAAACTCTGGCTATAGCACACTTGGCCTCATCTGTCGTGCACACAGTAGTAAGAGAACGGCTTATATGGCTGGAGAATTCCTCCACAGGTGAAGATAAGGGTCTAACGATAGAGTGTTGGCCCGGCAGGGTGCACTCATCCTGGGGAGGGCAGGCAGCTGAAGAGGGGCTCTCCAGTCTGTCTGGGTCATAAGAGGCAAAAGCAGGAACTGATAAGAACCTCAAGCAGCCTCTTTACCACAGACAGACACACTCTTAACATCTATCCACCCATATCACCTTTATCACAGTGAGAGGCAGGGAGTGTGTGTGTAGGGGTTAGAAAATTAAAAAAAAACAAAACAAAAAAAAACACCACAGTAGATACAGATACATAATAATTTTAACTAGTCAGATTGTGAACATTTATATTAGACCCGCTAAATGTAAACTATATGCTAAATACGCTAAATGTTGACAATATAATATGAATATTCAAATGTTCAGTCAAGTGCATTTAATGATCAAATTGAATTTGAATTACAAGAGACTTTTGGCCATTATTGAAAAAAAGGTTAAGGCTGACATCTAGTGTTTGATATGAGCAATACATCCATTCATACCAGTTTAAAGCAAATTAAAATATCATTTTTCAGTTAATAATGCACGTATGTTTCCTTAAACATTATATATATATTTACACACACACACACACACACACACACACACACACACACACACACACACACACACACACATATATATAGAGAGAGAGAGAGAGAGAGAGAGAGAGAGTTTTCTCTCTCTCTCTCTCTCTCTCTCTCTCTCTCTCTCTCTCTCTCTCTCTCTCTCTCTCTCTGTCTCTTAGATAGGATCACCTTAGGGGTTATTATATTAATGGTATTTTACCTAACAATGTGAGTTTCCAGTCTCCTTTGAATGGGATGCAATAAATAAGGCAATGTTCCGCGAAATGCACGCAAAAGAGTTTAGAGTAGTCCGATACGAACCAACTTGTTCAACAAACGATTCCCTGAGTCGGTTCTTTTGAATAGTTCAAAAAACGAGTCACCTGTTTAGTCCGGTCTGAAACACTCAAAGACTATAGAATACCCTTAAAACTCTTAAAGGGACTTTGGAAACACTGCTCGGCACACTGTATAATAATTCAGAGAGAATATGTAATAAAATAAGCACAGCGGTCAGTATAAATATACTCAATCAAAATGTCTTAACTAAAGATTTAATACGTTAAATTAGGATTTTTCACAAATTCGTATTACAGAAGCAAATCTTAATTTGGTTTGGGATTCTTATCTATCTGATAAAATCGTCTCATCTCTAGCTAGGGAATCTTAAATTGCATGATCAAGTTCGACAAACCACTCTCAGGTTTGTTACCAAGCAACCAAGTGACCAAAACTGAGCAAGCTGCTGATTAGGTAAACAAAATTGATAAACAAAACCGGCTAGCTTTTCATTTCAGTGCCTCTGAAACTGAAACTTTGAGTTAACTTTGATGAACTTTCAATTGCAATTAGAAAAAAAGCCGATACTATTTGGTAAGCTTTCACCTTCGCACTCATGAAGACTTTTAAAGACAGGGAGTGGGCAAGAGCTACCGAAAATTTCAGTAGCCCCTCACTGCAGAAAAACAAGATCCAGGGGGCGTGGTTAGAGCTGGATCTGGATGCAACCACGCCCCCTGAATCTTGTGTTCTGCGGTGAGAACCATCTCGAAAATTTGCGGTGTCACAGCTGTCACAGTTTTCCGTTCGATTTCAAAGGGGTTTGGAGTTAGGACAGCTTTGGGGTTGCCCTAAATTTAAGAATGTTTTTAGGATTTTTTATTTTTTTTGTCAAGTTAGGAGGTTTTTGTAATACCCGCTTCCTATCTGTAGTTAAGATAAGTTAACGCACTTAATGCTGTTCTGTAATAGCTTTTTTCCAAAATGTGGTCCTAACTGATATTACCATGGTGGTTACCAATCAGATAAGATTTTAAAGTTAATATGCCCTATCACAAATACATTTGCATACTATCCATCCTAAATTCTATGTGATTTTAGTCATTTTCAATACTATTTAGGGGAGATAGGGAGGATAGTACGCACATTGGGACGCAGGGTAAGTAACTTTTGAAGAATTGTTTTGGAGTGCAGCTCCCTTTGACCAACAGAGAGCGCAGTTACCTCTCCGAGCACCTGAAGCAACCAGTTTGTTATAATATTGTACTTTTCGCTTGTTTATTATTGGCTCCTAGCGCTTAGTATATTTCCTATATGGTTCTCCTTTATGAACAGATGTAAACGAAGGGCACATAATGGGTTTTCATTGTAGAAGAATAATTCAACCGAAGTAGATCTTAAGTTTCGTTTCTTCCGTTGTCAACCGCTTCCGCAGAAACAGCTGCGCTTGTTTCATAAAAGGCAGTGTAGATCATAACTGATCTGATATCTGCACATCACCACAGAGCTCACGATACCAGAGCTAAGAAACATGAACAGGAAAAACAGAAAAAAACAGCTCTCTATGGATGATTTGCGTGCCGTTGGATTTGACTTTATAGAATTTCTGGCGGAAAGCGAAAGGAGATCTATTACTGAGAGAAGCATTCTCAAAGACATCTACAATGAAGAGTTCCGACACAGGTAAACATTTGACATGTTTTCACAGCTTTTTAAATGGTTATTATTTTTATTGCTTATAATATTCCACTTACGTAGCCTACACTGAGATCGATATAATTAATTTATAAACAGACATTTATTTAAAGGGGAAGTGCATCAGTACTATGTAAACAAACACAGTTTTCTATTAGTTTGTATTTATTTTAATTAATTTTTATTCACAGGGATGGAGTCAGAGACCCAAACTTCTCTTCAGTCCTCTTTGTATTGAGAAACTGCGGCAAAGCGCGCATCACAAGATCAGGATACGTTTACTTTAATACTAATGTAAGCATATTTATTTTGATTACCGCTGCATTTCTGTTGTGGATGCCAATTTAGTTTGATTTCTGTATTGGCAGTGTCCGTATGTGCTTGGCTTGTATTAGAATGGTGTTTTTTTGTGTGACACACGTCCAGTAACACAGAGAGTCTGAACATGTCTACTATTGTAGACTGGTGATTTTATGAAATTTATAATCTCATAATTAATACAGTTTATGTAAAGTATGTAGTATTAGTAATGCAGAGTTAAACAAATTAACTCTTGTCTGATTTTGAAGCCTGAAGAGTATACTTTCATTAATATCAAACTGAATCAGAGTTGATTGAGCAGATAAAAAATAACACTGAAGTCAGTGTCATCTAAAACAATATGTACAATATGTGCAAATTTTCACGCCCATTATTATGCCTCACTTTATAGCATGACATAATTTCAGTCTTTCGCCTCATTGATGTATCAATTCCAAGACAACTGTCATATGCTATAATGCATTAAAACTTTAACTTACATCTTACTCAAGCTAATTAATTTTTGTAGTTTAATATATGATTTATAGTTTAATATTTATAATTTAATAGCTAACTAATTAAAAGAAAAGGCAAAAAAGACAGTGGTGCAGATGAAAATAATTCTTTGGAGAAAGATATATTAAAAGAGAAAGACACAGCATGTTCTCAGCTATTTAGACATACACATTAAAATGCAACTATGAAGAGCATGAATTATTTTTATTAGTCAACAATATTTGCAATTTTTAAGGCATAGTTAGCCCAAAAATGAAAGTTCTGTTATCATTTACTCACCCTCAAATTGTTCCAAACCTGTGTGAGTTTCTTTCTCCTGTTGAGCACAAAATAACTTTTTTTTCTTCTTTTTTTTAAAGAAAGTTGGTAACTATACTTCTTCTAAAGTAGAGGTATGCCTTCTAAAGTATGAAAAAACATATTATGGTAATCAGTGGCTACCAGAAACGATTTAGCTACGAACATTCAGGTTTGGAACAACATGAGCGTGAGTAAATTATGACAAAAAAAAAAAAAAATCCTCTGATTTCTACAGTAGGTAGAATTATTATTCATGAAACAAAATATTGATGACTAATATGAAACTGGAATGACTGGCTTATCAGATCAGGGGAATTTATGATTCTGTTGCCCTGTCATAAATATGAGTTGGTTATACAGGGCTCGTAAATACGGAAGACCTGCTAGTGTGGGGCACAGTTTCAAGTCAGCTGATGCAACGCTTGGTCTTTCGGGCCAGTTTTTGTTAGAATTGTAAAAATGACTCTTAAAAGCATTGGTAAGTAACTATATGAATATATATATTGTTTGTGTGTGTATATATATATATATATATATATATATATATATATATATTTTTTTTTTTTTTTTTCCCCTTTTATTATATATTTTGCCATACCTTTCTGTTTAGGTTTAATTTATTTGTATTTAATTTATAGTTTTAGTACTTCAACATGTTTCATTTAGTTGCCAAGGCAAAATTTATAATTTAATTTTTTTTAAGTTTAAGTTTTCTGTCTAATATTTATTTTATTTTTATTTCAGATTTATTTTAGTTTCACAAAGTCGTTTTCACCATGCTCTTTTGTCACTTAATATTTTATTTTGGTGTGTCAATCTGTTAGATTAATTAGTATTTAAAACCATGATCCGCACTCAGAAAAATAGTCTTCTTTTTAGAGTTTTATTTTACATTAATCACCAAACGTTTTGGCTTAAAGGCTTTCTTCAGTGCATCGAACAATTCAATCCTTCCACCGAGTTTTTTAAATGATTAATTATATTGACATCATCATTCATTAACCAGTGTTTAATCTCTAAAAACACACATCTTACATTTAAATGCTGGACAATTTCCATTTGTGTACAACACAAACCTTGATATCATCAATATAATTAATGCACTAAAAAGACTATTTTTGGGAATGCGGATCATGATTTTATATACTAAACTTTATTTCAGTTACCAAATTTTAGCAAAAATCTGAAATACTGGACCAACTAAAAAATCAAGTAATGATCAATTGCATGTGGTGGTTTTTTGTTGCTTTGTCTTTAAGACTTGTGTAAATACTCTTCACATGTGAATTGAGAAACTGAGCTGCAGGTTTGTAATGGGGCATTTCATTTTCTAATGGGGCATTTCTAGGTCCGAGTGGTGCACGATCAGTGGTTTATACCCCGTCGCAGACAACAAAACCAAGCTACTCCCCCTCTGAGCAATGGTAGCTCACCGCCACCCGCTAGTAGCCAGCTTCCTGACCCACCGTCAGTGCCAGGGCCAGAAGATGGAGTCAGAGGAAGGAGAAAACTGTCAAAAGCCCTCCTGAAGAGAATAAACACTACAGAAAGGTGAGCTAGTCTGAATGATAGGTATAAACCAAGCTTAGAAAATACACAGAATGTGAAATATAGAGTATCACCTTCATACATTACAGCCTGCTGTCATTTACAATGTAGTATTGTTCTTTGGATTCCCATTTTATATTTTACAACATCTGAGTATGATAAGCTCTATTGCTGCTCTTCCTTCCCAGGTCTGTGTTTGTTGCTGATAAAAGTGGGGTGCAGGTGTCCTCAGAGCTGCAGATAGAGGATGGCATGATTCAGCTATTTGTGGAGAAGGCAGAAATTCATGAACTAAAGCTGTTTGTGGAGAACACGGGTCAGGATGCCGTGTATTTCACATACTACACTGCTCTTCACTGGCTGCAGTATTTCACACTGGAAGACAGCAGAAGAGTCACACGTAACAATCCACTCCGTCTGGAGCCAAGTGAGTGAGAAACTGGTATCGGTGTTGTTTCTAGGTTTCATTTGGTATCATGCTAGTCTTTGACTTTATGATGTAGTATAAATACTAGAAAATGGTTTTTGGAGCCACTGTGCAGTGGTTAGGCTGTGATGTCAAGGTAAGTGTCACAGGTTTGAACCGAACTTGTTGCTCTCTATCTCATTTTTGAAAGGTGAGAAGTACGAGGTGACCTTAAGATTCAAAGCAGAACAGATAGGAGTCTATCCTGCCACGCTGGCATTTGAGTTCAAGGAAAACACCCAACCCGCCACCCGTCCTTTCCACATTGTTCGGTTCATTCAGGCAGAATACAGGTCCGAGCTTGCAGCTCTGCTCGGTCCAGAAGAACCATTCAGACCTAAGAGGCTTGAGACATATGAACCTGCGAGGTGCAACATAGATGAAGGGGTTCCACCTGAGAGGTGAAAGAAAAAACACTCTTTTTAAGAATTATTTAAAAAAAAATTCTCTGTGTTTATACTTGTACAGAAATCATTAATTTGCTTGTTTTTCTCTCATTTGCAGTTTTACTCAAAACCTTTTGAAGTTTGTGGTGCCACTGGATAACTACGCTCGTCCTTCTTACATCTCTGACTTAGCCGAGTACCTAAAAGGCAGCCGTTCTTTCCCGAAGCTCCAGGAACAGAAGTTAGTGATCTCTAGTTGTGCCTAATTGTGCTTTTAGATCTTAGACATGTTACTGAATGGTCCATATTCAGCTCTCTGCACAGTGGCGGCGCCAGGGCGGGGCTTGACGGGGCTATAGCCCCATCAGAAACTTGCTTAGCCCCGGCACAGCCCCACCAAGGATTTCCAAAAGATTTTCCTGTTTTTTTTTAACTGTGTTGTCACTCTCATTAACATTGAAAAATAAACATTAAAAACCTAAAAAAAAGGTGCCTAATATGTGGCCTATAAACAATTAATAATATGAGGGAGAGGTCAAGCAACTCAAGCAAGCAACGGGCAAAGTTTGCGCAAGACGTTGAACGTCAATTCACTATTAGAGAAAGTGAAAGTAAAAAAAAACTGACGGTTAACGCTGCATTAACGGCGCATATTCTCTCTGAGGCAACGAGAGACGAATCTAATTTAACATATGCTGATAACGGTATATAACTGTCTTAAATTATTCCCTTAATATTTCTCTTGTGGCTCGTCAAGTGAAAAATATGAGATGAAACGTATTTTGCGTTAAACAGGTTGTTTTTGAAAATCGTTGCACGAAATAAAGCTGCTTTGAATTTTCATTGTTGCCTGCGGTGTTAATAATAATAATTATAGGCATATAATTAATTGTATAAATTAATAGACCTGTTTTAAAAAAAAAAAAAAAAACTTTTTCAATGAGGATGCGGTGATGCGCTATGAAAATATTGCGGGGCAATAATTTCATGTAATTTAATAATAAAAGTAATCTAATAATAATAATAATAATAGGCTTAATAAGAAGAAGAATGTAACAGGCCTACATTAATTGGAAATGCTAAATCCTCTTAATACTGCCAATTTTTTATGCTTTTGACAATATATCTGGCTATCTACACATGCATGATACGATGCAAATCAGCACTGGGAGGTTATCACCCGCAATGTGTGCCCGTGTGGAAATTACTAGATATGTGTAAAATAAAAAATAAAAATAAAGATAACTTAAATAAAATAAAACAAAACAATGAAAAAAAAAATCCCAACTTTCTTTCTTTTCTATGTTCATTCATAAATTATATTACTTTGTAAGTGTCATATTTGGCAGTTGGCATTAGAAGTTATTACTAATAACAGTGGCAAGTTTAATACCACAGGAAAAAAGTTAAATATGCTTTTTTCCGAAGCTGCTGTATATAAAAAACTGATAGCTAAAGTTGGGCGTTCATTACTTTCTCTCAATTTAATTAGTTTTTTAGCACCTCCTCTGAACTGTTAAGCCCCCCCTTAGCACCCCCAACAAAAAAATCCTGGAGCCGCCACTGTCTCTGCATGAACAGGTTTAGTAGAAGCTATTGTTACTGTTCCCCTTGTGTGTTCGGTGGTTTTTAGGTCGCTACTGGAGAGTGATCTGGGTTTTCATAACTATACGGAGCGCTTTGATTTACTACTGTACCTGGAGGAAGATCAAATGCGTCTAGACATCAAGAGGTATAACAAAAATGATGTGTCCATGGTGAAAGACTTTGAGAACAGACGACTGCTGGTCTTAGAGGTGAGTGGCATTGTTTTATTGGCTATTATTAAAGCGTGTGATTGTGGCTGCATCTGAAAGCTGAAAAATGCTGCCTTTGGAGGATGCATTTTTTTTTTTTTTTTTTTTTTTTTTTTTTTTTTATGCATTTAGCAGACGCTTTTATCCAAAGCGACTTACATTGCATTCAAGTTACAGTTTATCAGCTCTTTAAGGTAGGAAGGCAACAAAGCAAATCTTTTCCAATGTTAACTTCACTTCCTGCCTGCTGAGATGCCTACATCTGATTTTCGAATGCAGCATAGATGGAGATGCACAGTGTTGCCAACTTAGCGACTTTGCAGACCCCTTTAGCGACTTTTTTGCCCCCTTCAAAAAAGTACATAGCGACAAATCTTTAGGGTTTGCCCAAACCTTATTTAGTTTCTGCCAACTTAGCGACTTTGCAGACCCCTTTAGCGACTTTTTTGCCCCCTTCAAAAAAGTACATAGCGACAAATCTTTAGGGTTTGCCCAAACCTTATTTAGTTTCTGAGACTCGCCGGTTCTCCCACGCGAGGTCTTTGTTCAACGAGCGGCAGAGAGAAGCAGCGCTTTCACTTAAAACAGATATTATGTTGCTTCTCTAATTTTACATGCAAGTAGCCGAAATCACAGCACAGCTATTGTCATTATCTTATGTGGATTTGATTTCAGTGAGTAAAAATGTAAACAGGTTTGTTTAAGTAAACTGCTCAGTGCAAAGAATGAGAAGTAATGGGAACCTGGTATTTCTTTTTTCATGTGTTTAATAGACATGAAGTTCATTGAAAAACATCTATGACCTTTGAAACATGTCTAGTCTTCATGCTCTATGTGACTATGGTTTCAATAATAATAAATATACATTTGCATAAAGCATCCATATTTGTCCATGCCCGTGTTAATTAGAGTTTTAAAAACTTGAAAAGTATTAATTTAAGGTAAATTTAGAACAAATGTGCGATTAAGTTGCGATTAGTCACGAGTTAACTCATGACAATCATGCGATTTAAATATTTTAATCGATTGACAGTCCTAAATTAAACATTTGTTTAGTTATCACCAAAGCTATCTATTTTGTTGTAGATCATTAAACCGCTATGCTGCCTCAGAAGTCTGTGTGAAATCAGTTTCACGAAGTACCTTTGTGCTTAAACACTGCCTGCAAAGTCATTGCCTGATAGGCCAGAGAGGCAACAAGTCAGCTGTCTAAGTTTTCCGATGCAGCCTGTGTTGGACACATACAGAGTATCAAAAGCAGAGATGACACATGCATGGCTCTTAAAGGGACAGTGCGCACAATTATTTACTTTAATTTGTTAATTTTCAACTCCTAAAGATAGTAAATGTACTACAAAGAAAAAAAATGACAGCAATGTCATTTTTGGGTGAACTGTCCCCTTGAGTAATATGTGCTTTTATATTTGTTGGAAAGTATAATTTAATGTATTTGTTATGTTAAAGCTCCCTGGTGTATCAGAGAACAGACCATCAGTCCTGAGGGGAGATCACCTGCTTCTCACCAAAAGTGAGGAGGTCCAACTCTCAACTGTGACCAAATACAAGGGCTACGTCCACAGAGTGGAACTGGATCAGGTCAAACTGGGCTTCTCTCGAAGGTATGAAGTATGAGGAGTTTATGACAGGTGTCATTTGAACATCAGAACATTGAAGGAGTATTAAATAAAACAGGGTTGATATTGTCGAGAATCAAAGTTCCAGATATAAAGAGCTTTATGTACTATACAAGCATACTGTAACTTCCAGAACGCAAACCTGCAGCTCAGTTTCTCAGTTCACATATGAAGACTATTTACATATAAGTCTAAAGGAAAAAGTAGAAAAAATCAGCGCATGTAATTGAGCATTACTTGATGACTAAGAAATATGTCTCTTAACACTCATGATTACCATTAATACAAATGGGGTATTTGTTAAAAGTATTTTAAGCTAAGGAGCACACTAAAAAAATTTCTTTACGCGCATGACTTAAGTGAACATTTGGGCATCTCCAGTTGATGCTTTTTGAAATTTTTCCTCTAGCCACGTCTCCAGTCCAAATCTTGTTTGAGTCGGACAATGTTTCGCCCTTATGAACACTATCAAAAGCATGACTCATTACGTCATTTTTCTCTAATATGATTGGTTCTTCATTTGTGCAGTTTAGCAACAGCATGGTTTCCACAAAAATATTAAGTGGAACGTTTTTCAAAATTGATAGTTTTTTTTTTTTTTTTTTGAGCAGCAAATCAGTATATTAGAATGATTTCTGAAGGATCATGTGACACTGAAGACTGGAGTAATGGTTGCTGAAAATTCAGCTCGTCCATCACAGGAATAAATTAGCCTACATTTTAAAATGTATTGAAATAGAAAACAGTCTTATATACGGTGACCGAGAGAGCTCAACGTACTGCGAATAGAAAAAAAACACCTGCAAATTAAGAAAACAACTTCATCAGTTTGACAGCACACGCGCTACAACACAAACAAATAAAGAAACGCACTGCAAATAGAAAAAAACACCTGCAAATTAAGAAAACAATAACTGTCAATTTGACAGCTCACGCACTACAAATGCTCACAACATAAACAAATAAAGAAACGTACTGCAAATAAAATTCTTTATTTGTGAGCATTTGCAGCACCTGCTGTCAAATTGATGAAGATGTTTTCTTGATTTGCTGGTGCTTTTTCTATTTGCATGTGTATTTTGCATCTGAAGGTACACGCGTTGAGCTCTCTTGGCCATATTGTAATATTTCACAAGATTACTGTTTTACTGTATTTTTGTTGACAAATAAATGCAGCCTTGGTGAGCATGAGACTTTTTTAAAAACACAGAACGATCTTACACACCCTAAAATTTGAAGGATAGTGTCAAGCATCAAATGCTTTAAGGTTTACAAAAATTGCGCCATGTTCACTTGATCTTATTTTGCATATTTATTTAAAGGCCAGATTTAAACTTTGTGTATATGTGTGTGTGTTTTATGTGTAAAGGCTGCTTGACGGTTTCATAGATAATATGAAATTTCGTGTGGAGTTCACAGTGAATCGTCTCCCGTTAAAACTGCAACACAGAGCAGTACACATGGCGGTCCAACACGATCTCGGAGATGTGCTGTTCCCCGTGGGCTCAAGGAGCTTGAACCCAGCGTCTCCACCTGCACTGAGGTCAGTAAGACGCATCTGTACTGAACTTATGCAACAAATTCAAATTTTAGTGAAACATTATGGAATACTTAAGCTGCATGTTTATTTGTGTGTGTGTGTGTGTGCCTATAGGCTCTTTGATCAAAAGCTGGACAAGAACACACAACAGAAAAATGCAGTATGTAACATTGTCGCTGGTACGTCAAAGCCGGCACCGTACTTGGTGTTTGGACCTCCTGGCACTGGTAAAACCGTCACAATAGTGGAGGCCATCAAACAGGTAAAGCTGTTTATTATACTCAAATAAATATACACCCAACAGACACACCTACATGCAAATCATCTCATCGTGTCTGCATGCAAAATTGAATAAGCAGAACGCCTATTGTACTTGATTTTTTCTCTTCCTTTTATCTTTCATCTCACAGGTGGAGAAGAATATACCTGGTGCCTGCATCCTAGCTTGTGCTCCATCTAACAGTGCAGCTGATCAACTGTGTGAAAAGTTGATCACTAGTGAACATGTTGATGCACGGAAGATATACAGAATCTATGCTAGCTCACGCAATCCAAAAGATATCCCTAAAGTCCTAGAGGTTAGTGCTTGTCTGACTTTATTTATTAATTAAAGGTTTGACAATAAACAATGGTACATTGTAAAAAATTTTGCAACAAAATTCCACATGGACTAAATATGAATATTTAAATAAAATAAGTGAAAAATGAGTCAATAAGTATCACTCAGTTCTGGTTTACGTAGTTATAATTGAAAAAAAAAAAAAAAAAAAAAAAAAAAAATATATATATATATATATATATATATATATATATATATATATATATATATAATACACATTGTAAAGTTAAATTTAAAAATGTAATTTTGATTTTGTGAAGTTTTCTCAAAGCTTACAGGGCCCAATGTGTACATGTAACATTTTGAAATACTGTATGAAACATACTGTGGTATTTAAACTGTTTGTTCAAAAGGGTGAAAGCATGAGATTTATTTTTTTTATGTTCATATTAATTTTTTAAAGGGTTAGTTCACCCAAAAATTAAAATTAGCCTATGTTTTACTCACCCTCGAGGCATCCTAGGTCTATATGACTTTCTTCTTTCAGACGAATCCAGTCAGAGTTATATTAAAAATTGTCCTGGCTATTCCAAGCTTTATCATTGCAGTCAGTGGGTGTTTCTGTTGAACAGTCCACAAGACATCAAATAAAGCGTGCACATCCATAATAAAATGTGCCTCACTTGACTCCGGGGGGGGGGGGGGGGGGGGGTAATAAAGGCCTCCTGTAGCGAAGCCATGCATTTTCGTAAGAAAAATATCCATATTTCAAAGGTAATAAACACTTTTCTCTCACTTCATCTAACTGCGGTATGCGGAAGTCGTTCCAGCGGATGACATAGGACGTCGGTGAAGCATGATTAGTGACGAATGCGGAGAGAGAACAAAACAAAATGCCGGTCACAAATTAGAAGTACAAACCGAGGATTTGGAAAAAACTTTAAAACTTGACAACTTGTGGACAGTTGTACAGAAACACCCGCCGACTGCAATGATAAAGCTTGGAATAGCCTGGACAATTTTTAATATAACTCCGATATGATTCATCTGAAAGAAGAAAGTCATATACACCTAGGATGCCTCATGGGTGAGTAAAACACAGGCTAATTTTCATTTTTGGGTGAACTAACCCTTTAATAACAGCAATTTGTAGGCAGAATATGACATTCTTTTAACTCATCAAAATGTAATGTAAATACTATAGTTTAATGTAAAATAGAGAGAGAGAGATGTTTTGAGAATGAGTTTTGTTTGACTGTCGTTTTGTCTTTAGAAAAACAGTAATGTGGAGGGAAACACAATTATTTTCCCATGTAAAGAGGATCTGATGTCATACAAGATCCTAGTCAGCACTCTGGTCACCGCTGGCAGGTGAAGGGCTTCTTCTTCTACAAACACAATGAACTCACTCTCTCCCACATACACACCATATCAGTCAAAAGATAAAGAGTGTTTACTGTATGTATGTGCGTGTGTTGGTAGGCTGGTCAGTGGGGGTTTTCCTGTGGGTCATTTTTCACACATCTTTTTGGATGAGGCAGGACATGCTGTGGAGCCAGAGGCCGTCATCAGTGTGGCAGGTGGAGCGCTTCACAGAATAACATGAAAACCGTCAGATCTTTCATTTAAGATCAACCTGTGGTAGCATTTCATTCATTTGTGTTTAGGACTGCTGAATGCAAAGACTGGACAGCTTGTTTTGGCTGGAGATCCCAAGCAGCTGGGGCCAATCCTGAGATCTCCTTTTGCCATTAAATACGGACTTGGTGAGATGAATAAAGACACACATACAGTACACACTCAATTCACATTGTATTTTACATTGTAAATGTGTTTGTAGGTCTTTCCTTGTTGGAGAGGCTGATGACACAGAATGAGCTTTACCAGAAAGGTACTACTGGATACGACAACCGTTATGTAACCAAGCTGCTGCAGAACTACAGGTAAAATCTGAATAATCTGCAAAACTACAAACTGACTAGTTGCTCTTTAAGAAGCCTCAAACAATAAGCTCTGAATAGGGTCCGACTGAGGGGAAAAAAATAGCTTGGAGTACAAAGTTCTCAAGGCTGAACAAAACTATTTTGAACAAAACTTTCAGCAAAAAGTTTCAGCAATGTATAGAGGATGATCAAAAATTCTTAGACCTTTGTGTGGAGGGACTGTAGATGGTTATGAATGAGCAACAAATACCAGCTAGAGCCATTTGTCTTTTTGATGTAGTAGTTTTGACTTGTAGCCAGGAGCCAGTATAAAGAAGTAAACATATAACCTTGAACATAGATTTGACTCTTGGCCATGAATGAACGTGGGAATCAGAGGAAGCTGGTGTGTGTTTGGGTTTTTGCTGTGCAGAAAAAGGCAGAGGACAGGATGCCATGTGAAAAGTTTGGGAATGGGCCGATCTGTGTAAAATAGATTAGGATAGGCCCAATCCGAAATAAGAGTTTGGAACACCTGATCATGTATCTTAAATCAGATGTGGAATTTCTACCTCAAAAATGGCACATGCTTCTTACTTTGATATTTGGTATGCACATTTAAAATGAGTCTGAACCCGTTTCAGCACTGCTGATTCACATGTCTCTAATTCACATTTTTCTTTCTTTCTCTATCTCTCCAGGTCTCATCCATCCATTCTGAAGATTCCTAATGAGATGTTCTATGATGGGGAGTTGGTGGCATGTGCAGATGAGATCATCTCCCGCCAGTACTGCACCTGGGAGCACCTGCCCAAAAGTGTACGAGACATCCCAGACACACACACACCTGATAAACAGCAGTTCAGGAATGTCAAGACAATGCATTTTGGTTAGGTTATGATGTTATACAGTTGTCCCAGTACCCACATGTGCAGTGTAGCGCTTGAACATTTGTCTGTGTACTTGCATGATGTATTTCCTGTAATTGGCAGGAAGTACAAGTAGGCATGTAGACCGCAAGCGTGTGTGTAGAACTTTTGACTCTTCTTTTGACTGTTTTACTGAATCTAATTAAGTGGTAAAAAGCAGTTGCAAATGTTTTAAAAAATACACATACTCATCTCTGAAACAATAAAATGTTCACCACTTCACATTTTATTACCAAATTAAGCGACAGCTGAAAACTATAAAAAAAGAACATTCGCTTTTAACAGCACTTCCTGTGTTTATTTGCCTCTTCATGATGAAGCGCTTGTTGTATTCCTCCGTTGAATATGTTGGGATACACATAGCAGGGTTTCTGCAGTCCTTCAAAAAAAACAACTTACATTTGGTTTGCCAAAAGACCATAATAAGTCTTAAACAGTATAACATAAGTGCTAATTATACTCACTGCGATATGGATATGTGATTATTAAACATCAAAAGGCTATGATACAATTAAATAAATGTGCGCTGCAATTTTATTTATGCAGGTCTTAAAAAAGGTCTTAAAGCATTAAATCTGATTTTGAAAACCTGCTTGGCTTCAAATACCGCTCCCATTCACTTTTTAACATTTGTAGTCCACCTCCTCCTCAAGGGGTATCCGGTCACACATGCCCGCACACACACTAATCATCAGTGTAAGGAATGTGAAGGCCAGAAACTGAGATAACTTCCTTTTTGAACTTGGAATTAATGGTTACATTTGGTGCTCAAGAATGTGACACTTTTTTTTTTCATTAACCAGTCTCCACTTGTTCTTTGTAATGCTTATGTTACTGTTGATATCTAGAACGTTCAACACAAAGACCTCTTTTTGATTGGGTCGTTTTTTTGCACTGATAATTATAGTATGGTTTTCCCTTTGAACATTTTGTACCTTCTGGAGATGTCACATTGTGCTCTGTGCTGTATTTATTATATCAGGGATTTCCTGTGATTTTCCATGGAGTGATTGGAAAGGATGAGAGGGAGTCGAACAGCCCCTCCTTTTTCAACACTTCTGAAATCGATATCGTTGTTGACTACCTGAAGAAGCTGCTCCTGACACAGGCCAAGAAGGGCATTGCAAAAATCTCCCCCAAAGAGATTGGCATTATCGCCCCCTACAGGAAACAGGTGAAAATACCTTTTTAACGGCTCAGCTACAGCAAACGTGATGCAGTTAGTAGTACCAAGTAAATCCTAAAGAAACTTTGTTTGCAGAGATACACCACCTATTTTAAAATGAAAATGTGTATTCTAAAATGTAATGATGGCAAAGCTGAATTTTCAGGATCCGTTACTCCAGTCTTCCTTCAGAAATGATTCTAATATGCTGATTTGCTGCTTAAGTCACAGTAGACTGTTTGCTGTTATTCAAACAAGCTAAACTTGTTATGCAGATCATCATTATCATTCTCTTTAAGGTCTTCTTTTTTTTTGTCATGAGTGTTCACTCTGCTTTTATTTTTTATTGTACATATCTGTTTTATTTTTACAGGTGGAGAAAATCAGGAAGGCCATCAAGATACACAGGGAGCTTAAATCCTGTTTGGGCATTGAGGAGCTGAAGGTCAGCATGACTCTGTGAGATACACTCTGTTATCAGTTCTCATTCTTGTCAGGACACGTGAGCAAAAACATGACTGCTGTGTGTGTCGTGTAGGTTGGCTCTGTGGAGGAGTTTCAAGGCCAGGAGAGAAAAGTGATCATCGTGTCAACTGTTCGCAGCGACAAGAAACACATCATTTTGGATGAAACATTCAACATCGGGTTTCTGAAGAATGTGAAGGTAGAGTCTGACACATGACAATACACCACACAGAAGTCTACCAAACAAAGCTGTTTCACCTCTTGCTTTCTCTTCTTCAGAGATTCAATGTGGCAGTGACGAGAGCAAAATCCCTGCTCATTATGGTGGGAAACCCCATCATTCTACGCACAGACGCAACCTGGGGCAGGTATATAAACTTCCAACTAACACATGCATAAAATACATATAATACTCTTTATATGATTTCTGGATGTGTTGGGGGTTGATGTTGCGAGCTGTTTTTTTTTTTTTAACTTTGTTGATCTGTGTGTTTGTAGGTTTATTAATTACTGCATTGAGGAGGGAGGTTATACTGGATATGATATTTCCAACTTGGAGGAAACAGAGGCAGTTATTGAGCGCCTGCTCGCACTAAACATCCATGAGGAGATCATAGGTAAGACATGGCTTTAATTAAAGTACGGTCACAATAGACTTTGCACCTCATTTGCTTCCATTAGGAAATGCAAGCTTAAGGTAGTCTATTGCTGAAGTTTAAATGCTGTGAACTCTGCTCTGGGAATTTGCATAAAGAGATATATTCGAAAATTTTGAATGTACTGTTTTTATAATTGATTATTTAATAAAAGTGGCCCAAGAGCGTGACATCACATCCTGTTTCCCGCATTTGTTTGGTGTCTCAAGAAATTTTGTGTACTTAAAGCCTAGTGTAACTACACATTCTTAATTTATCATTTACTGGCAGGTTATACAGTATAAATACAATTAAAAATTGGGGTCTGTAACATTTGTTTTCTTTTTCAAGAAATTTATATTTTTATTAAATTCACATTAAATTGGTCAAAAGGGACAGTAGAGACAATTATAACTTATAAATATTGAGCCATTCTCTAACTGTCATGTTGTTTTTCATCCTAGTGGAAACAGAGGAGAGTGTGGTCCAGCAATATCAGAATCCTGAGTGGAGACATGACCATTAAATGAAGTGCCCTTATTAAAGTGCCTCCCAGTCAGGCCCTCTCATTAGCATAAACACACCCCTTCCCCTTCCTCTTGCTGAAGTTAGACTGGGAAAGTCTAAATGAACTTAGAAGTTTAATTTTAAAGCCAAAACTGCACTATGATATATACATATTGCATTGAAGTAAAGGGGTCATTTTTTTTATTTTTTTTTTAGAAATCAGTGCTGCATGACTAGAGAAAAAAGAGAAAAAGAGCTGTGGCTTTCCCTTTTGCCAAAAAGTTTGAGAAACTTCAACAGCCATAATACACAGGGATCATTGCTGTCCAAGGCATGTGCAGGAATGCAAAGATGCAAATAAATAAACCGGGAGATCTGGGTGCAGGGTACATGGGGAAAGAATACACATTGTTCATTTACATATAGAACTGAAAGTGTAACAATATAAATCTTATTGAAGAATTTCCAACTTGTCCTTTTAATCTCAGGGCTTTGTATGCAAAGTTGCCTATATTGATTGAAAAGTTGTATTAGATGTTTTAAAGAAAATGCATTCATCTGATGTCATGGACACATGGTTGATAAATCACTGATTACTGCCCTAAAACAAGTGCCTTGTTTTATAAAATTACCAATCATCAGAAATGTTATTTTATTAATGCTTAATTGATGGTGGTAATGGTTTTGTTTGTGTCTGGAAATTGCAAATGGAGTTGGAGGTTTACATCAGACAGTACATTGTCAAATACATCATTAAACAATTGTGTACTTGATTTCAAAGACTATTGAATGAAGTAAATACATTATTGTAAAATGGAGGACGTTGAATCACAATTGAATGCAAGATCTGGAGACATGTTATTACTTCTATCAAACCTGTTAACACACTCAGAATTAGGCATTACCAGTTCCTCACAGTCAGCAGACTTCAAAATTTACTACATGCCATGACACATAATTTGAAAATAAAAAGTATAATATGTATGTATTGACCATGAAACTGTATTATGCATTATTTAATTGCTAAGGAATTATTTAGTTCTTTTTTTCACTTATATTATATACAATGTTGTCATCCAAAAGTAAAACATGAAAACATGATATCAGAATTTTGTTCTGCATATTTTAGTTTCTGTAGTAGAATTCATGGAATGTGTTGCCACATTAAAGGAGTAATAATATAACTACGGTATTTTGTGATTAAGCCATAGTTTGTGCATTTATACTAAATATATTAAAATGAGATTGTTATATTTTTATACATGTTATTTTTTTTTTGATAATGAACATGAATTCACGTCTGCATCCTAAAAGATGTAATCCTTCGTCCTCAAGTTACTGTCAAATGTGCATTTTTAAGAGACAAATAACTAATATTGCAGCCTGCACTGCAAACGGTGCTGAAGATACATGTAATCAAAGTCACATGATTTGAAACAATATCACTCATTAGAACAGAGGTTACCAGACTCAGTCCTGCAGAGTTTAATTCCAACTTGCCTCAACACACCTGCCTGGATGTTTCTAGTATACTTAGCAAGACCTCGATTAGCTAGTTCAGGTGTGTTTGGAGCTAAACTCTGCAGGACACTGGCTCTCCAAGACCCCTGCATTAGAGCATGCAGAAACTAGATTAAGATATTTATTTTGTTAAGAAAAAATGACTGGACAAGTGTCAATTCAAAGACGTGAAGTGTTTGTGTTTATGGTGTCATGTTCTCACCATAAAGAGTCTTTTAAAACAACACCGATTCCCTGGGTGCTGCAGCATTGGCTGCCCACTGCTCCGGGTGTGTGTTCACAGTATGTGTGATTGTTCACTTCTCACTGCTGTGTGTGTGCACTTGGATGGGTTAAATGCAGAGCACAAATTCCAAGTATGGGACACCATATTTGGCCACACGCCACTTGTTTTAGTGTATCTGAACCTCTTAAACCTGTATCTGAGCTGTAAATCATGATATCGGTTTAATATGTTACTAGACATTGCTCTATCCCGCTCATACCATATTAATTTTATTTCTGCAGGTCTTAAAAAAGGTAACAAAAATCCTTAAATTTGATTTTTAAAATGTTGCAGATACCCTGTTGGCCTAAATAGTTCCTTCCTTGATATTTGTTGATATTTGTGTTTTGAAAAGGAGGACAGACTGCATAGGGCCCAGAGGTTGAAAGGGGACCAGAATGGGGGCCCAGAAAACTCAGTGGATGGGTATAGCAGGGTCAAAGAAGAGCACAGTACATTCTGACCAGGGGCGGTGCTAGACCCTTTTTAGATTGTCATTGATTTTTTTTTGTTTGTTTAATTTGCACACTGAACGTGGGTTGGAGCTCTTATTTTTGAACTCTCAAAGTGCACCAGATTAATGAATTTAACTTTAAAATGTATCAAATTTTCTACCCGGGGGGCATGCGGAATTAAATTAAGATTAAAATGGGTGGGAACTGAAAAATGTCCACTTTTTGCTCTAGAATCATAACTTTGATATGCAGACTTTGTTATGATGAGCTGCCTATTTCCTTCCCTTCATCTGCAGTGCAGCTCTCTAATCAGCAGGGGCCATAACTCTCTGGACGCTACAGTTGCGTTTATTCTGAACACTGTGAAACTTTTGTTTTTCGGAATACTAGCACAGTTACATTTATACACTTCATAACATATTTTTTGGAGGGATGGGTATATCGTGAAAGGATCCTGCACCTTAAGTTTCGTTTTGTCTGTTCCGTAGAAACAGCTGCGCCTGCTATTTACGAGAGAGTGTAGTCATAAACCGGTCGTTTTGTTTCTAGTAACTGACCTAAGAGCTACAATTATCAAACAGTATGAACAGAAGAAACAGGAATAATTATCTCTCTATAGCCGCTGTGCGCGCAATTGGACTGGACTTCATTGAGATGCTAGAGGAAACCAACAGAAGATCCATTACCGACAGAAACACACTCTGCGACATCTACAACAAAGAGTTTCGAGATAGGTAAACCGATATCAGTGCACATCAGTGAACGTCTGTATTAACTTTAATTCAGTTAAATGAACAAGTGCATGATCAATTGCACACTTGTATTCTCAGGGACGGTGGTGTCAAAGATCCAAACTTCTCTAGAGTCATTTTTGCTTTGAGAAACGGGAGCAAAGCTCGTCTTTCCAGATCAGGAAGGCATGTTTACTTTAACACCAATGTAAGAGATCGTATTATTTACTACTGGCTACCAGTAAGCCATAAATTATGCACATTTGATGTATCACGTGAATACTCTTATCAGCAGGACATTTTGAAGGCTAAACTGTTACTTGTTATTACCATTTCCTGTAGCCTATTGGTATTTTGGTAACACTTTACAATACGGGTGCACAAATATGCATTAAATAATGCACAGATAATCATGAGTTAATGCATAACTCATGATTAACTAAACCATTTATTAATGATTACTACATCAGCAACTAATGAACATTCAATATGATTCAAATATTAAATAATCAATGAATTGTTATTAGTTAAATGTGTCATAATGTATTAATTACCTAATAACTTGTTTTATTAAGTAATGAAGTAAATTAATTAACTCATGATTATCTGTGCATTTGTTAAGCATGAATTAATGCATATTAGTGTCACCGTATTGTAAAGTGTTACCGGTATTTTACATTAGCTCGTGCACATTTTTGGTGTGATTTGTATAACTGAAAACAACAACATCAATAGTAATAATAAATGAAGTTTGAAACAATAGTAACACCCTCCTAAATTACAATAATGTGTTTTATTCTTATTTAGAATGACAAGTTAATAGCATTTGGGTAAACAAGTAAACACAATACCACACTAGAAGGTAGATTTTGAATGCATTTTTTCATATGATTGTTTTGTCAGTTTGGGGCTGTCACATGTATTTTCATTACTTTTACTTGTTTCCCATTACAATTGAATTTGACCAAAAAATAAAACAAAGTTGGATATTTTGTATACCAAGTTTTGTTTAGTGATCCAGAATTATTTCAACAATTATTTAACTTATTTTGTTTTATTATTTTTGTTCATAAAATAGCTGAAAAGTCTATATTAGGCTATTTAATGGCAGTTTTAATTTTATTATTTAACAGTTGTGCATTCATTTATTGTCTTAAGAGGGTTGAGATCTTAAACTATGTGATGCATTTTCAACACCCTGCACTCATCCAGGTCCGAGTCAGGCTGCACGATCAGTGGTTTAGACCTTGTCGAAGTCAGCAAAAACAAACTACTCCAGCTCTGGGTAATGTTAGCTCATTGTCAGCTACTAGTGTTCCAGGGCCAGATGATGGAGTCAGAGGAAGAAGAAGATTGGCGAAAGACATCCTACAGCGACTGAAGACTACTGACAGGTGAGGTGGTATGCTTTAATTTTTTTTCAGTGACTGGATGAAACACATAGGCTATACAAACATTATTTAGTATTTCTCTGATTATTATCTGTAGTACTCTTGCATTGTAAATATTGCAATTTAATTTCACAAATGCTTATTTATATTTATGTATTTAATAACATCACAAATACATGTCCTGTAGCTGCTCTTCTCTTTCCCAGGTCCTTTTTTGTAGCTGATAAGTATGGGGTGCAGGTGTCCTCCGGGCTGTATATGGAAAGTGGAAAGATTCAGATCAGTGTGGATCAGGCAGTTTATGAGCTGAAGCTGTTTGTGGAGAACACGGGTCAGGATGCCGTGTATTTCACATACTACACTGCTCTTCGCTGGCTGCAGTATTTCACTCTGGAAGACAGCAGAAGAGTCACACGTAACAATCCACTCCGTCTGAAGCCACGTAAGTTGTTCAATTGTACCATGTTGTTTGCAGGTTATATCTGCATATATTCTGGTTTTACACCTTTACTCTGATCAATCGGAAATGAAGGTAAACTCATTTGTTTTTCAAATAGGTGAGAAGTATGAGGTGACTGTGAGATTCAAATCCAGTCACGTTGGAGTTTATTCTGCTACTCTAGCATTTGAGTTTAAGCAGAACACCCAGCCCACCTCCCGTCCCTTCCACATTGTGCGCTTCATTGAAGTGGAGTACAGGACTAAGCTTGCAGCATTACTGGGTCCTACAGAACCATACAAACCTCTGCGACTCAACATCTCTGAACCTGAAAATTGTAAAGTGGACGAGGGCTATCCACCTGAGGGGTGAGAGATTTTTTTTTTTTTTTTTAATAAAATAAGAAATATTAAGAAATTATAGTTATACAAATTATTTTAATATGTTTTATTAATTAAAAATGAACAAATTAATAATTTAAATAAATTAATAATGAAATTAATAAAATAAAAATATACATATTGTGTCCTCCTTAAATTTATATAAATGTAAATTGATATATTTACTGTAAATTTTATTTAATTTAAATGTAATTTATTTATGTTTGTATCTCTGTTTACTTCTCTGTTCTTTAGTTATGTTCAGAACTTTCTTGAAAATGTTCTGCCACTGGGGCAATACACTCCTCCTCCTGACATCCCTGAATTAGCCAAGCTCCTGAAAGATGGCTGTTCTTCCCGGATCCTCAGGGGAAAGTTTGGGGAACTTCAGTTAGTGTCCTTTAAGTGAAATCTTATTACAATTTAAAGTAACTATCTTCTGTTTTAATAAATTTTAGAGTTTAATTTATTTGTGTGATGGCAAAGCTGAAACGATTATCAGAAATCATTCTAATATGCTAGTATTTTAGTTTGTTCGTTTTTCATATGTCTAATTATGCCATTTGGAACCGGTCTGAGGTCAATTTTAGTGTCAGATGTTATGAGGATGTAGCTATCCATTTGTTGGTTCAGCTCATGCATTTGAGCTGTGACAGGAAAACCAGAACATGAACTTTGACCACTTCTGCAAGGTTTTTTTACTTAGATAATTTCATTCAAAATGTTTTGTTGATTGTGCGTTTGATTATTTTAGGTTTTATAGGATGTTTCAAAAAATACATATGATTTTTGCGTCCCCCTTCATGTGCATGTTTCATACTTTTGCATCTCTGCATGTTACAACTGTTATATGTCATTTAGAGTTATGTATGTTCCTGACACAGTTTTGAATGATAAGAGAACTAATGAATGTTTCCTTTAATGTATTTGATTGTTCCTAGGTCATTACTGCAGAGTCCGCTAGGCTTCCATAATTATGCAGAACGTTTTGATTTACTGCTGTATCTGGAGGAGTGTCAGATGCATGTGGATATCAAGAGATACAACAAAGATCAAGTCACCTTACTCAAAGACTATGACAAGAGACTACTGGTCTTAAACGTGAGTGGAAATGTCTTTTGTTAATACACATCTTGAAATTTTAATTTATAATATAAGGTTTTGGGGTCTGATTGTGTATTTCTTGGATTAAAGCTCCCTGGTGTTTCGGAGAATAGACCATCAGTTCTGAGGGGAGATCACCTGCTTCTCACCAAGAGTGAGGAGGTCAGTTTCTCAACTGTGACCAAATACAAGGGCTACGTCCACAAAGTGGAACTGGATCGGGTCAAACTGGGCTTCTCTCGAAGGTATGAAGAATGAGTACGTTTTTAAAAAGTGCATGTGGTGTAATCATTCAAAATCATTAACGGATGTTTTTGGTGTTTGTTAAGGTTCCTTGAGCATGTATATGTAGATAAGATGAAATTCCGTGTGGAGTTTACAGTGAATCGTCTCCCGTTAAGACTGCAACACAGAGCAGTACACATGGCGGTCCAACACGCGCTCGGAGATGTGCTATTCCCCGTAGGCTCAAGGAGCTTGAACCCAACGTCTCCACCTGCACTGAGGTAAGACCCCTATTAATATGTTATTAAAACTTCAGAATGAAACATTATGAGTATTTGAGCACAGTGTGTGTCTCTAGGTTCTTTGATCAGCAGCTTCAGAGGAACCCTGAACAGTACAGTGCAGTATGTCACATTGTGGCTGGTACATCCAAGCCAGCACCGTACTTGGTGTTTGGACCTCCTGGCACTGGTAAAACAGTCACGATAGTGGAGGCCATCAAACAGGTAAAACCGGTTATGGCTCGCAGCAGAGTAAACACAGCCTCACCACATCTTCATTAAAATGTCATCTTGTAGCATTGTATGGGATTATGCTTGTCTTTATGAAAGATTTCACCATTCAGTGGAATACCTGTTGCATTCAGTTATTCTTTCTGTTTGTTTCTCTGTTTCTCAACCTCTCGCAGGTGGAGAAGAATATACCTGGTGCCTGCATCCTAGCTTGTGCTCCATCTAACAGTGCAGCTGATCAACTGTGTGAAAAGTTGATCACTAGTCAACATGTTGATGCACGGAAAATATACAGACTTTATGCTAGCTCACGCGATCCAAATGCTATCCCTAAAGTTATAAAGGTTAGTGTCTGTTTAAGAGTAAATAAAAGAAAGGAAAAAAATGCATCACACTGACATACACTAAGCATTTAACTATCCTCTTACCTTACTTACTTTATATGTCATGCTTTCAGGGTTAATGCAAATAAAGGGATAGTTCACCCAAAAGCGAAAATCACCCTCAAGCCATCCTAACTATATATGACTTTCTTATTTCAGACAAATACAATTGGAGTTACATAAAAAAATGTTCTGGCTCATCTAAACTTTATAATAGCAGGGAATGGGGGTTGAAATTTTGAAGCCCAAAAAAGTGCATGCATCCATCATAAAAATGACTCCACATTGCTCTGAGGGGTTAATAAAGCCCTTCTGAAATGAATATGTGTGCTATTTATATTTAGAATATGCTAGTCTCACAAGTTTTGTTTACAGCAAAGGAAAACCAGTCTCCTCTTGGCTTATATTGAAATCCTCTGACAATTTTCTTTGCAAAATGTCATTTGTACCTCTAATTTGTGACCAGTGTTTTGTTTTGCTCTCTCGTCTGTATTGCTCTCTTCCGCGTTCGTCACTTCTCACTGGAGCTTATTCCTACGTCCTACGTGCGTACAATAGTTAGCGTAAGCTAGAGATTATGGTTTTAAATATGGATATTTTTCTTCCCTTCACTCCAGAAGGCCTTTATTAACCTCTCAGAGCTGTGTGGAGTACTTTTTATGATGGATGGATGTACTTTTCTGGGCTTCGAAATCTCGACCCCCATTCACTGCCATTATAAAGCTTGCAATAGCCAGGACATTTTTTAATATAATTCCAATTGTATTCGTCTGCAAGAAGAAAGTCATACACACCTAGGATGGCTTGAGGGTGAGTAAATCATGGAGTAATTTTCATTTTTGTGTGAACTATCCCTTTAAGTAAGATTTAAGTGGCAAATACCCAATGGTGGTACTTTATGTAAGTATGTTTATAGTTTTTATTTTGATTGTTCATGTTGGGTGTGTGTGTGTTTAGAATATCAGTAATCTGGAGGGAGAGATGATTGTTTTCCCATGTAAAGAGGATCTAATGTGCTACAAGATCCTTGTCAGCACTCTGGTCACCGCTGGCAGGTGAAAGGCATTATCTTATCTAAACACAGTGAACTCTCTTTCACTCTCTCTCTCTATCAGACACATGACACGTGATTTATAGCAGTCAGTAAATACTGTGTGCGTGCAGGCTGGTCACTGGTGGTTTTCCTGTGGGTCATTTTTCTCACATCTTTGTGGATGAAGCAGGACATGCTATTGAGTCAGAGACCATCATCTGTGTGGCAGGTGTGTTTGTCTCATATGTACTGTACTGTAGTAAAAGTCTTAAGTCTGATAGTAGTGAGATTCATAGACGGTATTATTGCATGTCTCATTGTGTGCTTGTAGGTCTGCTGAATGCAGAGACTGGACAGCTTGTTTTGGCTGGAGATCCCAAGCAGCTGGGGCCAGTCCTGAGATCTCCTCTTGCCATTAATCATGGGCTTGGTGAGAAGCACACGCAGACACACACTCACTCATTCTACCTATTAGCCGATAATTATTTTTGTTTTAAAAATATAATATGTTCCGTAAAAAAAGTATTGTTATTGTTTACCATTTAAGCTTTAACTATTGCTGACACATGACTGTTGTCCAATAAAAATGGAGACATTTGCAGAAGCAAAATGGTGTGTATGAATGTGTTTTACTGCAATGTAATCTAGAATTGTGTGTCTTTCCTGTAGATGTCTCTTTGCTGGAGAGGCTGATGACACAGAATGATCTTTATAAGAAAGATGACATAGAGTTTGACAAACGCTACGTCACCAAACTTCTTCTGAACTACAGGTACTTCTGAATTACACCAGTCGAACTTTGTTTTCATTTTTGATCCTCACATTGGACCTCTGGGACTAAAATCTAAAATAAAAGTTCTTCCATGATGCCTCACAGGATATCAGTTAGGGAAGCATGATGTATCGGTACCGTATTAGTTATTGACCATCCTAAAAAAAAAAAAGTATAATTTAAACACTGGTTAAATTAGTAATCTTTTGCAGATCTCAAAATGAATATACATTTTTCATACTGTACATTACAATGTTGTGATGCCCAAATTCACCGTAGCATTTAAAATGCTGATTTTAGTTTTTAGTGTTTATTTATTTGTTCATTTATAGTGTGGAATAGTATAATATAGAATAATACAAAGTGTTACATTTTTAATATCATCCGTTTATTGGTTATCAACCATAACATGATAATAGTTATCATCTTATCAGAATTTTAATACCGATGCATCCCTATGATCTATTATAAAATTTCTTAGACGGTGTAGCATGCATCTGTTTTTTAATTGTCTCTCTCAAGGTCTCATCCATCCATTCTGAAAGTTCCTAATGAATTGTTTTATGATGGGGAGTTGGTGGCATGTGCAAATGAGATCAGCTCCAACCAGTACTGCACCTGGGAGCACCTTCCCAAAAGAGTATGAGACCTATTAAACAGCTGTTTAGTCTCTGTCTCTATGGTTACAGCCGTTTTGTTTCCAGGAGATTTGCCTATTAATATGTGGTTTGTATTTTTCCAGGGATTTCCTGTGATTTTCCATGGAGTGCCTGGGAAGGATGAGAGGGAGTCGAACAGCCCCTCCTTTTTTAACATCTTTGAGATCGAAATCATTGTTGACTACCTGAAGAAGCTGCTCCTGACACAGGCCAAGAAGGGAATCTCTAGAATCTCCCCCAGAGATATTGGCATCATTGCCCCCTACAGGAAACAGGTGGAAACTGCTCTTGGACAGCCCATAATATAGCAGATAAAATAGTCATGACACTTCTATCAAATCTCTGACTGTCTGTATCATCACTTTACTTTTTGTGGGGTTTGATTTTGTAGGTTGAGAAGATCAGAAGGGCCATCAAATCAGATGAAGACCTCGAAAAGCACATGTGCATTGAAGAGCTCAAAGTTAGTTGGGGTTTAAGCCTTCTAAACACACTGTTAGTGCTTTTTATCTTAAAGTACGATGTGAAAATAATATAATAGCTGTCTTCCTTTGTGTGTTTGGTGGATTATGTAGATTGGTTCTGTGGAGGAGTTTCAAGGCCAAGAGAGAAAAGTGATCCTGGTGTCGGCTGTTCGCAGCAGCAAAGAGCATGTAGATTTGGATGAAACGTTCAATATTGGGTTTCTTAAGAATGAGAAGGTATTGTTTAAACACTTTAAATTGATCCAAATTGACAATAAAGACACATTTTCTGTTTCATATAAATTATGTTCTTTTAACTTCTATACATCAAAAAATCCTGAGAAAAGTATCACTTTTTTCTACAAAATGAATCCGCAAAACTGTTTTCTACATTGATAATGATGAGAAATTTCGGTTACACTTTATATTAGGTGGCCTTAACTACTATGTATTTACATCAAAAAATAAGTACAATGTACTTATTGTGTTCATTTTGTATTGCAACACACTTCTGCTGCTATTGAGGGGGATACGGGTAAGGTTAGGGACAGGTTTGGTGGTCTGGGTAGGTTTAAGGGTGGGTTAAGGTGTAAGGGATGGGTTGACAGTGTAATTATAAATGTAATTACAGAAATTAATTACAGATGTAAGTACATATAGGTATTTTTAAAAAATATAAGTACAATGTAAAAACATGTATGTACACAATAAGTGCATTGTATCAAATGATTAATTTAAATGTAAGTACATAGTAGTTAAGGCCACCTAATGTAAAGTGGGACCGAAATTTCTTAAGCAGCAAATCAGTGTATTATAATGATTTCTAAAGGATCATGTGACACTGAAGACTGGAGTAATGACTGCTGAAAATTCAGCTTTGCATCACAGGACTAAATTACGTTTCAAAATATATTAGAATAGGAAAGAGTTTAACATTTCAAATGGGTCAAATATTTCATAATATTCCTGTTTTTACATAAGAGAAAAAACTCTTAAACTTGCCAAACTCAAATGTTTGAACAGTAAACACACTTTAGTCTTGAACTTGTCCTTGTTCATGTCTCTTTTCTTCAGAGATTCAATGTGGCGGTGACGAGAGCAAAATCTTTGTTCATCATGGTGGGAAACCCCACCATTCTGCGGACTGATGAAAGCTGGGGCAGGTATATACTGTATATGGTAACACTTTATTTAATGGTCCCTTTTGAACATTCTGTTGACACTAAGTAATGTTGCAACTACATGTCAACAAACTCTCATAAGAGTATTAGTAGACCGTCTGCTTCAAATCTACTAACTCCTTATTGTGTTGGTCTCTCAACAGATATTCTACTGACTATAAGTAACTTTGCAAGAACGTGTCAACTTAATCTAACCCTAACCCTACCAGTCAACTAATACACTACTAACACTCTAATGAGAGTCAGTAGAAATGTAGGTGCAACATTACTTATAGTCAATAGAATGTGTTAAAGGGACCATCAAAATAAAGTGAAACCTATACTTCCTACTTACGCATGGATGAAATGTAAAGAAAGCTGTTCCTCTAAATATCTCGTGTATGTTTATAGGTTTATTGACTTCTGCTTTGAGGAGGGCGGTTACACCGGGATTTCCTTTACCAGTGTAGAGGGACTAGAGGAAGTTGAAAGGCGTCTGCTCGCTCTTAACATCCAGAATGAGAGCGATGAGACAGGTTTTAATCATACCCTTAATATCTGTCACATCACATTGTTTGACTTCAACCATAAACCTGTTTTTCATACCACAACTTCATTGGTTTCTGTAGATTTGAAAATGAAACTGGTTTTAGTTTAATGCCTTCAAAATACTTGTGAAATACTTACTCATTTAGGAAAGGGAAATACATGAAGTAGTCACATGTCTGTTGATGTTTTGCCAAAAACAATCGTGTCAGATTTCAAGCTTAAGCAGTTTTGCAAATGATATGTTGTCTACATCCGTACTGCAAGCAGGATGTTGTTTTCCTGACTCAAAACTGGTTGTCAGCAAACAAACATCTGACTGTAATACTTTATAAGTTTCCCATTTTCATAAAGGAAGTTTTTTAGGATTCTTAAGAATTTTTTTTGGGCTGCATTCAATCATAGTTAAAAGATATTTCTTGATTACACTTTATCTTGTTAGTCCACTTTAGACATGCTACTAACTATAAATAACTTTGTAACTACATGTCAACTAATTCTCGTTAATTTGCAACTACGTGTCTACTAACTCTCAGAGTAGACTGTTAGGGTAGGTTTAGGATTAGTAGAATACGTTTACATATACTTGCAAAGTTTCTCATAGTCAGTATGTTGTGGACCCAGCAAAATAAAGTATTAGAAGATATTAAGCTGACAGTCTACTAATACTCCAATGACTGCTAGTTGACATGTAGTTGTAAAGTTACTTACTGTTAGTAGAATGTCTAAAGTGGACTATCGAAAAAAAAGTGTTACCTATTTCTTTAATAAATCATGTTTATATTGTTGAATGAATAATTAGCTTATGCTCAATTTGAAAAGTACAGTTACCAGCCGACTTGAAAAATGGTAATAGTATGTAATATACAGTAATAATATAATAGTAATATAAGTAATAATAGTTTCAAGAAGGCATAATGTGGAAAACTCACTGTTGTTTTTTCACCCCTAGTTGAAACTGAGGAGAGTGCAGTCCAGCAATATGTGAATCCTGAGTGGAGACACGATTACTAACAGAGAAGGTCCTTCAACTCAAGACCATCAAGCTTTTTGAAGCTAGAATGGAAATGCTGGATCTTTCGATTCTAAAGCCGGGGACACACTATGATTTGTATGGTTTACACGTGTTGCTTGTCAGACTGTAAGAAATGATCCTAAAGGAATCTTGGGTAAAACAAAAGCCATGGCACACTGTGCAACATTAAAGATTTTAAGTCAGACTGCATGATAAACACTGTAGTCAAGACTTTGTAGTGTGAACCTGGTTTGAATATAGAAGTGTAATTGTAAAGCTTGCACGTAACTGAATTTTAATCAATTTTATAATCAAATAACAGAAAATAATTTACATTAAAAATATGAGCATATGGACTGATTCATAAACCACTGATTTGTGATAGTAAAATGCCTTTCTTATTCCTACATTAAATCTTTCATTATTAAACCACTGATGCATCAAATGAGCTGTTAGAATAGATTGTCAAAAGAAAACCTCTCTTCTAGTGTGTAGTTTTGCACTTTATGTCTCTCCCTTGTGGCTGTTGGGAGTATTGCTGTACCGAGCTGAGTTACTCTGGATTCCTGTGATGTTTGAGCCATTTTCCTTATAATGTACTGTTAGACACCAAATGCCTACAGACTTGCAATCCTATCTTCGTCACCTCTTTGTGATTTTTTTTATTTCTTTTTTATTTCTATAGCATTTTAGAGCCTAGGACTGTTATAGAGCTCACAACATCAGCACACCTGATCTTGTGGTATCTATGAAGTCAACAGGAATATTTTCTTAGTTAAATAAACAATAATATTAAGGACAGTACTTTTTTTCCCCTCTAAGGACAGAAAAACACCTCTTTCTCTCAGTCACCTCTACCCATAATTAACCTAGAAATTTTGTTCCCAGGTGAGTGTTTTATTATGATTCTATGAGGTAATGCTTTCCTCTTAAAGGTGCAGTCACATTATCAACATTGTTGTGAAATTTCACAGGCAAAAAAAAAGTCCATTGTCTATTATCAGTAGTGTTGCAATGCATGAAGCACTGCTCACACAAACTCTACTTTCATACCAAGCAGCTTTCTACTTTTGTTCAAATTTGAGCAGTCAACCTAAAACTATTGCAGAATCTGTGAGGGGAAATCTTTTCGCACAATCAAAATTCCAGACGCGAATTCCTAAATGACTGGATTTTGCCAACGAAAAAATAAAATAAAAAAAAATAAAAAAAAATCACTGAACAGTAAATGTGACCGCACCTTTATTTATTCCAAAACCTTCACTGGTGACACTTGTTCAAATAAGACAGTCAAACCAACTACCATTCTGAGAAAATGAAACATTTTTAGAAAATTTCCATGTGAGAAGGATCTAGAGATCCACATGAACTCACAGAAACATGGAAGGATAGACACTTAATACTATTTCTTCTTAGCAGACATCATCTGGAGTCGATGAATTGTCCTTGAGTGTATGATGCTTCTGATATTGTAACACACTGTTCCACAGGCGAAGCCAAAAAATATTAATCTTTTCTTTTTCTCACACAAACATTATGCTGAAGAACAGACCAGGCCAGACTGACAGCCTGAGTGAGCTAATTCAGTTTCAGTCTGTTAAACCGTTTTTCATATAGCCTTTTCTAAACAATCAACACAAATGTTTATGCCAGTCAACCCCATTGATCAGACTGTAATTGTACTTCATGTGAAATAAATATGGTGTCTATCCTGACTAAGGTCAATGGACAAATTTAAACAAGTTTGGCTGTTCTAAAATCAGGTGTCAAAAAAAAAAAAAAAAAAAAAAAAACACAGTACAGGCTGGCAGGTTAAATGGATGATAAATGTATTTTTGCTTTTTTTTAAATTTAAATCACTGAGCATCATATACAGAGGCGTAGAATAATTGTAAACCAGAACCGAAAAAGACAGAGAAGATTTATGTACAAATACAAAATTAATCAGTCAGTCTTTCTCCCAGAGAAGGAAGGAAGGTATGCTGGTGAAAGGAAAAGAAAAAAAAAGAAAGATGGCAGGATGGAGAGGTATTGGGTACCGACACACACTTTGGTTCCCTTATAAATATTTTTCTGTCATCCACACCTGGATTGTGAGAAATGTGGTGCATGGTGGGTACTGCAGGCTTTTCCTGGGGTCAGTTTGCGGGGTGTGTGTATGTTGCAGTGTGTGGCTCATAACAGCAGGCAGCCACTTCTCTTCTTGCGCTTGCGGACCTGCAGCGCCGCCCTGGTGGCCATCTCAAACACCTCCCGCACTCCCTCTTTAGTTTTAGCCGAACACTCTAAATATCCAAACGCACTGATCCTGTTAGCCATGTCACGGCCCTCCTCAGGTTTTACAGGTTCCTGGAACATACACATATATGATGACAGGCAGCAATCTTTCAGAAAATACTCAAACTAGTTTGTTTCATTTATCCATCAAAGGTGACAGTAAAGACATTTACAATGTTACAAAAGATTTCTATTTCAAATAGAATTTCTTTCTATTCATCAGAAAATCCTGAAATTTTTTTAAATCACCGTTTCCACAAAATTATTATGCAGCACAACAGTTTTAAACATTAATAATAAGAAGCAATGTTTCTTGAGCACCAAACCAGCATTTTTTGAAGTGATAATTACTGAAATGATTATGAATCATGTTACACTGAAGACTGCTAAAAATACTTATTTATTTATTTGATTGATTAAATGTAGCCTTGGAGAGCATAAGAGACTTCCTTCAAAAACAAAGTCTTTGGCAACTTCAAACTTTTGAACATTAACGTTGAACTTGTCTCTACTTGCATACCGACTCTAAGCAAAACTAGGCAACAATAAAAACGTTAAATGATGTTTTATTAACAAAGTTCGGGAGGAGCGCATCAGATACTTGGCCTAATCAACACAAGAGGAATGCACTCAAATTAAATCAACACCATGGGTATAAATACAGCTGACATACCTCTATCCTGACGGTTAATCAGCATCCCTCCACCGCCCCTTCTCCACACTTGAGTTCTTACCACACTTATATGGGGGGGGGTGGTACTCTGGGTTCGGGCCATTCCCGAGCTCGGAGCCCCGGACAGCACGCCAAATACGCACTATACTCCAGCTAATTATATGCAAGCGTGAACTCGTGAACCTCATTCAGGACAAAACAGGGACCTACTTACTGTGTTTGATATGCCATATTAGCAGACTAAACGCTGACTGTAAAACTGACACTGCAGGCATGCTATACTATTTTAAATAGCAGCACATAAAACAGTAAAATACTCTACAATAACAATTTTATGCTGTACCACTGAATTGTGCAGAATGTCACATGACTTACAAGCCGCCACATTCCTGTAGAGATAAAATCAAGGGCTGAGCTCAATGAGCATTCCTAGACACTAACAACGCTGTTTGGTAGCTCTCTTAAATGCTGCTTGAACATCTCTATAGACACAATAGTTCCTTTCGACACAAAAGTAGATGAGCAATTTGAGAGAACATGATGCGTCATAATTGTGTAAGACGTTTCACATTAGCAAATTACTTGAATCACATGAACAAGTATATATAAAAATATTATTCTGACTAGTGTGGAAGTTTCACTACTGCTTCTGGCTTACTCTTACAAACACCCTTCAGTATGAAGCAATCCCTGAGGGCAGCTTTATCCCCACAGGAAACAGCTGCATTTCCATTTTCTTTTGTGGCTGTCAGAGACAGGAAGTGTCCTGTTTGTTAAGGCAAAGGCCAACAAAAGGCCTCTGCTGTGTCTCTACTTCAAGTTACTATGGCAACACCTGTTTAACACGTGCGTGCGCGCACACACACACACACACACACACGCATCTGCCATACCTGTTTCATCTTGATCAGCTCCCTGCGCGTGTGTTCATCATTCCGCAGGTCCTTTTTATTGCCCACAAGGATGATGGGAACGTTGGGGCAGAAATGTTTTACCTCTGGCGTCCATTTCTCTGGAATATTCTCTGGAAGAGGCCAGAAAAAAAAAAGTGAATGAAACCCGACATCACTGTTTGATATTTTTTAGAAATGATTTAATACAGTAAATTAAATTATGAATAATAATTTACAGTATTGAAAACATTTAATAAATTCTTTATGACTTTAATTACTGCCTCAATTTAATTTAAATGTAAATGTAATTTACATTTCTGTTCCAAAGTTTTATTAAAATTGAATAATTTAACATTTTAACTGTTAAATTGTAAAATTATTATAATTTAAAATAACAGTTTTCTACTTTATCTTTACTATAGCTTCTGATGTTCTGATTTATTTTAATTACCATTGTTTAAAACATTTTTATGGACAAAAAAAATAAATAATAATATATTATATAATAAATATTAAAATAATAATAATTATTATATACATATATACACACATACATACATACATACATATATTTATTTTTTGTTTTACCAGAATTCTTAAATGAACAAACATTCACAAGAACAGCATTCTGAAATAAAATTTGGAAAATTGAAATAAATATAATGCCGCCTCGTTGAATAAAAGTGTTCATTTCGTTCAACAAAATAAATAAATGAAAAAAGAAAAAGAAATTAAAAATAAAATTCTTACAGACTCCAAACTTTTGAATGATGTGTGTGTGTGTGTGTGTGTGTGTGTGTAGTTAAGTACCTAAACTATCTGGACTATCTATAGAGAAGCACATCAGAATAACATCTGTGTCTGGATACGACAATGGCCTCAAGCGATCATAGTCTTCCTGACCAGCTGTATCCCATAGAGCCAACTCCACCTGAGAGAGAGATGCAGATACTTCAGTATTGTTTGTCAGCTGAAGGTATGAACTGAACTTTGAGTGGCCTGAATGTCGATGTCAGTGGCCATAAATATAAAAAAAACATTTATAAACTTGAGGCTATTTAAAGAAATAACTGCAGACTACACTTGACTTCTCACATAATATTATATCCAAGCATGTCTGTTCAAGACGGCCACAAATTTGAGTTAAAAATATGACAGGCTGCAGTAACACCCTATTCCCCTCTCTCAAGCAAACATACACATTCTCAGCACTTCTGTCCACAAACCGAGGAAGAAGGACTGTGTACAAGACTATTTCAGGATAACTGACCTGTTTGCTGTCCACCTCTATGTCAGCAATGTAGTTTTCGAACACTGTGGGCACGTAGACCTCAGGGAACTGATCTTTACTGAACACAATCAGCAAGCAGGTTTTCCCACAGGCTCCATCTCCCACAATCACCAGCTTCTTACGGATAGCTGCCATCACTACAAAAAGCAAGAGAAGCAGAGATTTTACCATAAGACATGGTTAAAAAGGGATATTTTGTATTTGATGACAATAATGACTGGCTGTATGTCACTTATTATATAGCTATTTAACAAATAAACTAAATTCAATTGTATATTAGCTTAAATTGTATGTATATATATATATATATATATATATATATATATATATATATATATATATATATATATATATATATATATATATATATATATATATATATATATATATATATATATATAAGTTTACATGAATAAATGGAATTGTATACATTAGCTTACACTGTATATATATTACCTTAAATTTATAAATAAATAGTACATTAGCTAAGAAAGACTAGCAATAAAGATGCCATTAATGGTTATTGAATATCCAGTTTATCAGTGAATCTAAACATTTAACAAATCAAAACAATCATTCCAGAGAGCCACAAAATACACCCTAATAAGTGTCATAATAGTTCGTTTCACATGAATGAACCCCTGTGGTGTAGCAGAAACTTTTCCAAGATCAATCCTGCATTTATGCAGAATCAGGAGGCCAAAATGCTGATAAACCTAACTGACCCACGAAATGAACATCACACTGGAATGAAATGAGCACATTTTGTTCTAGGCCTTATTTGGGAGCGGTTTTTGCATCCACACAGACAGAAACAAAGCCAGAGCGTGAAAAGTATGGAAAAATACAGTAAGAGAAAGAGGGAGACTTTCCTGCCCCACCCTTTTCCTCCCTTTCCCGCAATTTGGAGGAAAAATAAGGACACTACGGCCCAAAAACGTCACAGCCACACATTTTTCTTGAAATAGTGCCAATCCAGCCAGCTGTCCGCATTTAAGCAGGACATGCAACAGAGCAGCAGTGCTGTCGTACAGTAGCCCAATGAACGGGACTACATGAGTTTGGCTTCTGTGAGTGACAGCAGACTGAGGAATTCTGAAAATGTCAGACACAGGCATATACAGTAGAAATCTGTAGTAACACATTTAAGTTGACATTTACCACCACAACACACCAGTCCAGCAGCAAGCACAAAAACTATTCAGTTGGCCTTGAATCACAGTAATACCACAGCTGTGTTATGCCACAGTTTGGTAATACCATGTTTTTTTTTGACATGTTGTTTGATGATATTTAATAATAATGTGGTATTATTATTATTAAATATCATTTTGGACATGTGCCACGGCAATACCAATTTAGGACATTTATTGTGCTTTTGCATATAGTATTCTTTGAACTACCTCAGGGTACAATGTAAATGTATAAAAATGCCTACCATAGAGTTTATCAAAGTACTAAGATATTACCATAAGCTACTGTTCAAAAAAGTCATAATAATACTATATTACAGAAATTCTGCCTTGGTGAGCATATCTTTCTATCTTTTTAAGTTACCTTTAAAATAAAGTAAAATAAAATAAAGTTTTTACTTCAGTGTGTGTAAAGTGATGCACAAATTAATGAATTATTCAACATTTCATTACTGTGGTTTCAAACTATAGTCAGGAGACTCAAGACTGTGCAGCTTCATAATGAGACATTTGGATTGGATGGTCACAGGAAGTTGACATCGGAGCCTGAAACAGGCAGTGCACCCACACATTGAATTTCAAAAATCACAGGACAATGTTCTGAGAGAGAGAAAAGAACCGAAACAGGTCAGTGCTATTCTTGAACGTACGTCCCTGGAGAAATAAATGCGTTCTTGGTGACGGCAGCCTGGTTTCTCACAAGCACACACATTCATCTCTGCTGCCATTATCTCAGAAGCCCTTCAAACACACCCCGTTCTGCCCACACTTCAACACAAGTGGCTTTTTGAAACTCAAAAATGTACAAAACTGACATTAATTCACTGAAAATTATAATTCATTTTTGAGGAGATGCAGAAATCTGTAATATGTCATACTGGGAATTTCCCACAGTGCTTGCTCTGGGAATGCTGTCCCGTCTCTGAGGGCACAATGAGGAAACATTTCCTCAACCTCTGTTGGCAGGATTAGAAGGAGCTCACTTCCTGTTCTGACAACTCCCTTCCTGTTCACACACAGGCTTCAAAAAACTATTATATCTTTTAAATTAAAAAGATTGCAGCCATCATAAATCACACAGCTGCATCTGAGAGTAAAGTACTGTTAGACCAAAGCCACGTCTTTTTAATATTATTTTTATACTATCAAAGTATTTATTAATAATTTGAGTTTTTTTCTTCTATGCTTTTATCATTTTTTACTTAAAAGTAAAAGGTTTTTTATATTCAATTTTATTTCAGCTTTATTTTAATGTCAACTATTTTTAAAAGGTTTAGATTTAGTTAACCATGACAACACTGAACTGGAGCAGAAGATAAAGTGAAATCTGACAGGCTCAAGTCAGTTCAATGACTTTTTCTCTGACTTAAGTTCTCTTAGTTAAGAACATGGGTTGGAGCTCTTAATTTTGAACTCTAAAAGTGCATTAGGTAGAATAATTTAACTTTAAAACGTACAAAATACTCTTTTTTTTTTTTTTTTTTTTCCAATTCTTAATTTGTAATTATTACCGTATTGTCCCGAATATAAGACGACCCCCCTTTTTCCAGATGTACCTTCTTGTTTTTTGTTTTTGTTTTTTTCTCCTCTTCTCTCTGTAAAACACATTTTTTCTAAAATTATTTTCAAATTGCATATTTTTTCTATTTTACTTTTTGTTTTGAAAGTATAGTAAATACTGGTAAAATGTACCAACAATGACATTGAAAAATATACACTTTTTGATATACCATTGAAATAACAGGTAGCCCATCTGAATTATGTAACATTTAGGCTATCCATCTCATAGTAGCCTACCAAAATTTTATTATCAGTAGAAGTTAAATCTTATTAGTCTTCAAACCTGGGTACTGTCTTATGTTTTAAAATCACTTACAGAGGAAGTTTGGTCCCATCAGGTTAACATGACAGTCACGACTCATACCGCTGTAAGCTTTTCTTTTTCTTTTGTTTTCACTCGCGATCTTTACAGCACACATTACATTACATATTTCATCGCACACTCGTTTTATGCGTTTTTGGCGCCACCTATTGTTGTGGGTGTGTTATTGACATGTCAAAGTCTAGACCCCGAATATAAGACGACCGCGTTTTTTCAGATGTATTTCCAAGAAAAAAACATCGTCTTATATTCGGGTCAATACGGTATATATTTTTTTACATATTCGTATCATGAGATTTTGCTATCGTTACATCCCCACATAAAACACATCAATCATAGTCAAAATTATTAGCTGAGTCTATCAATTAGAGTTGGGTACCATTCATATTTTAACTGGTACGGTACCTGAAATTCAGTACTGGTACCCAACGGTACCTTTTTTCAGTACTTTACTCTCTGTGTAATAACAAAAACACTTATTTCAGTGAAAAAATAAGTCCAAAATTCTTAATTTCAACATTTTGAACCATAGGGCCCTACAATTTTTTTTTCTTTTTTTCCCTTCCAGAAATTCTTTTTTGTTTTTTCACATTTAAACCGTCTTTTTGCGTTTTAATATTCACATACACTAGTTCATAATCGCGATTCGAATTAACTGACAGACGCTATAGAGTAAATTTCATTTTTATGAATGGACTCTGCCATCCTGTCCACGTTTTCGCAGAAACCATATGACCCTAGAAATGTAAGCACGCTTCAGAACATTTTGGTTTGCCGTGTGTTGTGTTTGAAAGTTGCAGAGGTGACACCATGTCACAGGGTCTCTCTCTCTCTCTTGTATGCTCCCAAATGCGTTCTCAGGTACCGAATTCGGCTGGTACCCTTAAAAGTACCGAGTTCGGTACCCAACCCTACTATCAATACAGGTAAGCAAGGATGTAGATTGTTTGTGCAATAGATAGACATTTGGTTATAATCCGACAGGTCAACTAGTCTTTCTGACAACCCAACGGCTAGTCAGTTATGAAAATATGTCGTTTTGCACAACCCTAACATCCAGAATCAAAGACTTGAGTCAAGCACTGGACTGAAACAGCAGGAGTTAATCAGAAGAAAATGAGAAAAAGTATGTTTCATTATGATTGATAAGAATCTATAACAGCTCGATACAACCTGGATATGGAAAGAGAATGAGATTTAAATTGGATTCAGGAGGGGGTTCAGTCCTTCTACTTCAAAGCTTTCCATAAGGGATCATGGGATAATTGAGTCCAGTCCATCACGACAGCCTTCTTCCCTCCAAACCCACCATAGAAATGGCACACATACTAAACGGGGCCCAGGAGAGCGTTTCAGGGCTGTGTTGTGGACGAGCAGACACTTTAAATGCTTTCAACTGACCTTGAGCCACAAGAGCTGTGGACTGACGGGTTTGTAATACGGCTGGGCAGCATATTGAATATTCATGATAGATTTACCACAATTTGGCTGGTGATATCAAATTAAGCAACACCGTGAACTTCTAATGTGCTTTTAATTTGGCCATTAAGCTCCCTAAAGACCGTGTCAATAAACTAGTTTCTAGTTCCCTCTTTGTGCCACGGGAATGCAAGCGTTGTTTTAAATGGGGGTGGTAAATTTGACTCAATCATTATCAGCAATCAAAAATTGTCAATCATTTCAGCGAGTCAGTTCAAATAGGTGAGAAAGATTTTTTGATGTTTTTAAAAGAATTGTGTTACGCTCAACAAGGCTACATTTATTTGATCAAAAAAAAACAAAAAAAAAACAGTAATATTGTCAAACATTATAACAAAAAACTGACACACCCAACACACCTGACCTGTTCAAAACTTTAGCTTTACTTTTAGTCAGGAAGATTTTTTATGTTCTTGAAAAAAAAATTATCTTCTCACCAAGGCTGCATTTATTTGGTCAAAAACAGTATTTACATTAAATCACAAAAAATTGCTATTTTCTATTTCAGTTTATCTATCTATCTTTTTTTATTATTATTTTTTTCCCAAGAATTGGCTAAAAACACATCTCTTCCATCTTTATTTGACCCTCTAACTCTAGCATTCTATTCTAATTCTATTTAAAAAAAACACTTGCACTCTATTCATTTACTAACTGCTTGTTTTCTTTAAAAAAACATCAGCTAACACTAGCTTCTTTAATCTTTTTGTATTCTATTTGTTATCTTTTTATTTATCATACAATTAACAAAAGCAAAAAAGGCCTATAACACTAGCTTGCTGTATTCTTTTTCTATTATATCTGTTTTCTTTTTATTTATTATCCAATTAAAAAAAAAAATATGTGTACTGAATAAAGCTAACATTGCATATCATTGCTCTTTTGTTGATTTTGATTGCTTCCATTGTCCTCAACTTGTAACTTGCTTTGGATAAAAGCGTTTACTAAATGACTAAAATGTAAATGTTAATGTAATATTAAATGTAATGTAAATGCTAATCTATATTTATTCCTGTGATGGCAAAGCCATTACCTTAGTCTTTAGTGTCAAATTAGAATAATCAGAATATTTCTGAAAGATCATAAGTAAAACAAGTATAATTTCTTATCATCAGTGATGATAACAGTTGTGCTTCTTAATATTTTTGTGGAAACCATGATGCATTTTTCCAGGCTTCTTTAATGAATAAAGTTAAAAAGCAGGATTTGTTTTACATAAACTGTATGAAATTATATGTAAATAAACAACGAAACATTTTGTAAAAGTGCATAAATGTTTACTGTCACTTATCTTCTTATGCACAATACCAGCTGTTTGGTTTAAAACTAAATAAATAAATATATATGGGGACAAAAACATACATTGACATCACGAGATATATTGTAAAAAGTCTATATTGGCCAGTCTGTATGTGAGGGTGTGTGTGGCCGTTGCAAGCGTCTCCTCCTGCAGTCATCCGTCAGTCTGCCTGTTCACTGAGGGGACACTGTAACGTTTGAACCGAGTAACTCTCGTTTTGTCTCTATCTAGCGCACACAAAGACCTCAGACATGTTGGGCACATGAGGAAATGAAATGGTGCTGAGTGATGCCCTCTGGCCTGGTTCCTGTAACGGGTGATGTGAGTGTGTCTGGAGGATGATGTGAATATATGATGCCTGCAGTGGGAGCCGCAGCACTCAGAGCTCTGAGAAACATGTGTCTGAGCCTCACAGGCAAGCTGTAAAATCCCTCTGCAGCACTCGGCCTCTGCCTGAAGCTCAACCAGCTACTCACACAATGACCCTGTTTACTAGGGATGAGCAAAATGACTTTTCAAAACTGAATAGTTGGGTAAGCAGTCTGACCTGGAAGTCCTGTATATACACTGTAAAAAATGATCTCGCATTTTAGTTGTTTCAATTAATTTTTTTAAGTTGACAACTTGCAGCTTCTGAATTTGTTCATTCAACTTAACATTAAGTTTTCACTAGTTTGTAAGTTGACTGAACGAGAGTATTTCTATTTGAATATATTTTAAAATGTAATTTATTCCTGTGATCAAAGCTAAATTTTTATTAACAAGCAAATTCTCCAATTCTTTTTTTCTTTTGTTATTTGTAGAATTACACCTCAGAGCTTCCTGCTTCTCCATTTCCCTGGATAGGTGAGGTTTGTTTGTATATAACTAGTTTGTTGAGCAGTATTTTTATTAACATGCAAGTTCTCCAGTTCTTTTGTTATTTGCAGAATTATACCTCAGAGCTTCCTGTTTCTGTGTCCAGACTAAGAGGTTCTGATTAAATGGATAGGTGAGGTTTGTTTGTATATTACTGTAGTTTGTTGAGCAGTATTTGTAGCTCTTTGGTCACAGTAGTATTTCTAATACTGTATAATTACTGTATAATTACTGTTATCCAATCCATACGTTTTTCACATTTACAAATTAGTCCCTGCCTCCACTTGTAAGTGCTTTATATTGTTGTTTGTTATATGAATGCAATTATTCAATGCCATTGCTATCCATTTATGTTAGCACAAACATTTTTTGTTTAATTTATGAAATGCAAAGTAAATGACATGTCTATGTCTACCAGATTGAAGCGGAGTTCACTCGTCTAACTTTTAAGGACCTCATGAAGTCGTTTCTGTCGGGTTTGGACCAGTATATACCCAGATTTCTTCAGATGTTTAGAGCAAAGATAAGCAGCATTTCAGGTCCCACTTTACATTAGGTGGCCTTAACTACTATGTACTAACATTTAAATGAATCATTTGATACAATGCACTTATTGTGTACATACATGTTCTTACATTGTACTTATATTTTTAAAAAATACCTATATGTAGTTACATCTGTAATTACATTTATAATTACACTGTTGACCCATCCCTTACATCTAAACCCACCCTTAAACCGACCCATATCACCAAACCTGTCCCTAACTCAATAGCAGCAAAAGTGTTTTGCAATACAATATGAACACGATGTAAGTCCATAGTAGTTAAGGCCACCTAATATAAAGTGTGACCGCATTTCACAATTGGAAAGTCTTCTCAGCACGATTTACAGATGCAAGTATTTTAGTTTTGTTATAAAACATGTTTGTTGTTGGGGTTTTTTTTAAAAAGTTGTTTGGGTTTCAAGAGTAGCACATCACACAGAGCTTGCGTGTCATTTTCTGTCCACTGTTCCATTCCCTTTTCTCCCTATCTTCATAAAACCCGAAACGTGTCCAAATTTCATCTTTTAAGGCGTTAACTGTGCACAGGCTCCTGCTCTCCTTCCGCTTTGCTATAAAAAATCTGTGGGGTATTTTGAGCTAAAACTTCACATACACACGCTGAGGACTTCAGAGACTTATTTTACATCTTGTAAAAAAGGGCATAATAAGTCCCCTTTAAGTCTAGAGATTTTTTGGAATCAGTTGAAGTTTCCTTTTCATTATGTTTTGGATTGTTGTCCTTCTGGAAGGTCCCTCTGTGTCTCATCCTTCAATAACATGGATTCTGACAGTACCATGTTGTGTTTTAAAACAATGAATGTTTAGTTTAATTTCTACTTGACATGTGGTACTTTATGCAGTACCAATTTATGTACTGAATATAAAAATATCTTAGACACTTTTATACTGTTTATTCAGTATTATTGTTAATGCAGTACATTACTGTGTTTGTACAGTATTGTTGTTCATGCCATGTTATTTTTTATGCAGTACATCACTGTATGCTTCATGCAGTATCGGCCATGCACTACATTACTCTATTTTATGCAGTATTATCGTTTATGCAGTACACTGTATGTTTCATACAGTACCGTTGTTCATGAATTGAACTTGTTTTAGTGGAAAAATAAAATTCAAATGATTAAACTTAAATTATGTTTATTGCACTTGTTTTATTAAGTCATGTCAACTTTATCCTCAATTAAGACAACTTCACAATTTAAGTTCACAAAACGTAACATTTTAAGGCAGCACGAACACTAAGTTGAAACAACAATTCTTTTTTTTTTTTTCACAGTGTAGGGGTGTTATGATGAGATTTTCACTATACGATTATTGTGGCCTAAAGAATTCACGATATTGACATTATTGCGATTTCTATAGAAATTTTGAAAAAAAAAAAATGGCATCAGCAAAATTCATATTTAAGTTTGTTTATTTTATTTTATTCTTTATGAATGAATGAATGAATTACCAATGAATCACACTCAAAATATGGCAGAGAGAGTAATGCAATGTGTTTATGCGGTTTAAGGTTAAAAAAAAAAACACATTATTTTCCACATACTGTACATTGTTGCTCCTTTATGCCCCGCCTTTCTGAAACGCGTCAATTTTTCAAAGCTGAGAAGCGAGGCGCGCTCTGATTGGCCAGCTATCCAGTGTGTTGTGATTGGCCGAATACCTCAAATGTGAGATGGAAATGTTACAAATAATGTTATAAAACCCATTACAAACGAGGCATTTGTTGCATCCAGTGGGGACATAATTACTGATTATAATGACTATACTGTCCTTTTACGTAAACATTACCATGTCTGCATTTGTGATCAGAGAAACGACAAACAACAAGCGCTACTCTACACAGCTCAAAACTCGCGTTTGAATAGTCAGAGGCAAATTCTTTAAATATGAAAACATACTTACAGGCTGTGAGTCAGAAGCGCCGGACTGTCCTTGCAAAATTAGAATTGCCCCACTTTATAGAAACAGTCTTTGAGCATAACTGGCAGGCTACTCCCAGGTTCAGGAAATAGTCCTCTGTAAAATGCGATGCACACACTCGAATATTTGGGTTGAACTGTTCTGGAACAGTGTTGTAAATACAACTTAACCACTGATTTGTAGTTGTGTCCTCTTTTGGAAGCCTAAACAAAGTAGTTTCGCTTTCACAAAAAAATACAGTGCCTCCACGACATGGCTCCGGTGGCAGCGAGAATAAAAGTCCCGCCTTCTTTCTTTGCATATACATTTGGGCGGTGTATTGCAAATCTCCCCACACCGTGATATAGACATGTGGGGGCGTGTTTGAATGAGCCATTTTAGGGGGGCGTGGTCGAGTCTTAACTTTTATAAAGAATATCTCTTTGGTTTTGAGACTTTAGTCTTTGCAACTTTAGGGAGCTCATTATGCGGGCCTTTGTCTTCTCAGGTGTGAGTCACGCCCTCTCGCATAGAGCCTTTCCACTCAAAAATTGACTTAGAATCTTTAAATCAATATATTGTTTTCTGTGAATGAGTGAGTTAGATTATTTTCAGATAATTTTGAAGCAAATATTCTAGGCTACAAGATCCAGTTCTCAAAAGTCTTGTGAACAAATGTTCTGTATGTGTTTTATGGCCTTATTTCAGTGACTTCAAAATTTTTGTTTTTCACTAGCCACGCATAAACGTTTCTTTCTCAAAAACAAAATCATGTACATAAATGCTGCTAACATTATTGTAGCCCAGTTTGTGCTGTTTACAGTGATATAAGACTTTAGCCATTTATATGTTTATAAGCAACTGAAAAAAGCACAAATGTAAGGGCAAGTCAAAACTTCTCCAGGCCCCCAAAACACCCTTAGACCCCAGAGGGTTAATACCGGTATACTGGGACACCTCTAGACCTGTAATTAAGGCCCCTTCACACAAAATAAGAGTAAATAATGATAACTATATTTGCATCCGCACTGACAGACAATAACATTGTTTATTATAAGTAAATGCTGCAGTTTTTTCATATCTTTTAAAGTGGGATGGATTCTGATTGACTATCAATATCGTTCTTCAGCTGGAAAACGTTGCTAAATTGATTCCAGCGTTATCATTCCTCTGTGTCATTATCATTCTTGTGGTGTGGACTAGCTTATTGGATAATAAGAGTACCTGGTAATAACGCCATGGCTCGGATACGTTGCGATCAGAAATTGATGTTAAAGATGCACTACAGAGGTTTTTGCGGGGTAAAAATGTAAGTATTGAGCATCTAAAAAACAAATAAATTAGTAACAATGCTCAGAATTGTTCTTTAATGTGCAACCTACTAGATGTGAACAGGGTCAGACTCAAAATTAAACTCGATGTAACAACTGAACTGAACTGTTATTTTCAGCAGGAATCTCACTGATCTGTATGCATCGGAGGAGATTTCACTCAGTATGAACAGGTAAAGAAGATAAATCTCTCTCACCAGGAAATCTGACTGGAACTTCAATATACTCAAACCCACTGGAGCACATTAGAAATATTTAATGGGCTATAAGTATTTATTTAATAAGGTGAAGCTCTGCCATCAATTCACAGCTAATCTCACAATTAATGACCTGTAGAGATCATCAGGGGGTCCACTGGGTCTTTAAGACGGACACCTTTGAGACTGCAACTCACACAAACAAACACAGTGGAGCACACACTTCTCCTTTTGCCACTGGATCACAACACAGTTTAATATATAAAACACACACAATTTTAAATGCAGGCAAAACTGAATTTAACCAGGAGGACTTTGGAAAGCATCTGCTGATTTGTGTCCTCAATGATCTTGTGAGGAGGTCAACCTCTACCAAAAACTCATTGACTCCACATTTCTTATCTTTGTCTTACTCCTCTTACTTTTTGATTGAACCACCAACACACTTTCAGATAAGGAGCATCTCTTGCTGTGTTTTTCTAGTAGGTGATGGTCTGAATCGGCAAACACAGCCACTGTCGATCTGGCAAAACAGCATCATAGTTTTATAAGTAAAACATTGCCAAGTTTGGTTATATAAACATTGCAGCAAGTGACAAAATTTTGGCAAGATCCATGGGAGAATATCTTAAAAAAAAAAAAAAAGAAGAGGATCCTTCAGTTTGTATTGAGTGTGTGATTATTCTTTCCCTTCGTAACCTAAAATACAAATCACATCATCATCAAAGAAGCTTCTGGAGTCCTAAAAGTGTTAACAGTGATAAACACCCGCATAAACACACAGTGTAACTGTACACCCCTATGTGCCAATACACTGAACACACAGCAAGACTAGAGAGTATGTCTGGAACTTTTAGGCAGGGACAGTTAACACTTCTGTAATCATTTACTCACTTTCACATTGTTCCAAACCTGTATATGTTTTTTTTTCCCCTTTCTTTTTTTCCTGAGGAACAAAGATGATGATATTTTGAAGAATGTCTTAGTGTTTTGGTCCATAAAATGAAAGTCAGTGCTGTTTTAGATTCTGTTGACTTCCGTTGTATGGGCAAAAATATAAAATCACTTTAAAATATCTTTTTTTGTGTTCCACAGAAGTCACACAGGTTTAGAACAACATGAGGGTTAGTAAAAACATTAGCAATGGCTCACAGTGACTTACAGAAGGTGTAAACATACACAGCTAGTCAAACACAAATAGCTCATCCCCTGTTGTTTTCACTGCTGGGTCTAATAAATAAAGATGCTCATCTCAGAGCACACATTGACTAGTTTATTAATGCTGATCTAGGATCATTCTCAATTCTTTAATCCACCTTCAAAGCTAAAAACAGATGAGAAATGTCCTCAGGTTATTGTATGAAGGCTGTTGGGTGTCTGGATTGTGTGGAATCTGCACTCATGCTGGGAGGGTTAAGAATGTTTCAGCTTAACCAGGGACCTTAACTTGAGAATGTGTGTGTGTGTTTGGGGGGGGGGGGGGGGGGGGGGGGCACTGTTGCGTTTGTGTTTAACATTTAACAGATGAATTATTCTCTAAATTAAAATCTTTTTGTTATAATACTTCCTCATATCAAAGTGAGCTATCCATATAATAATATGCCAAAAAGTATGGATCTTTAGTGGTGCTTGTCAATGGTTGTGCTTTTAATGCATGTAATTTGCTTGACAAACAACAGTCTTGGAAGCTAAGGGTACGAAGTCTCCGTAGAATAAAAAGATAACAAAGATTAGTTTATGATTCGATATGATGGGATACTTAACATCCGCTACACAAAACATTGTGAAGATAACACTGAACCTTAAGGACAGAAATGCTTCTTTCCCCCCAATAACTTAAAAGTAGGGCGCAGACAAATCGCCTGCGATTATGAACGCGGTTTTCGTAGCTTGTCAGTGAACTACGGCTCTGACAATCGCATGCGATTAACTGAACAGCCCTACTTAAAAGGAGTAACTTTACGATACTGTGAGCTACAAAGCTGTTTATCGATGGTGTACACGTTTGTTGAACAGCCTGCACTGTTTTAACTTATTTATAAATATGGCATTTAATAGTGGAATTCCTTGTGAAAAACTACATTACCCATGATTCTGCAAAGAAATTTCCACCAGTCAGAGAATCGCTACAAGCAAAGCATGCCAAAGAACTGCTCCTATGATGCACTGAGAATGACATAATAATTAATATCCCATAGCTATTAAACTATTTGAACATATATTGCAATAAATCTAAAATATATTGTTTCTATAATGACATCTTTAAATCGAGAGTGTTGTATGTTTCTCTTTTGTTTTTAATTTGTTTGTCATTTGTGATGCTTTTTAGGACTGTTAAATGCACAGTCTTGTACCTTTTACTTTGTGCTCTCATTTAAAATACTTCTTTGGTTAAAATCTAAGTTTGTAATGCTGTGATTCACCTTGGTTGTTTTAGTTCATGGCTTTAACTTTTAATCTGCCACTAAACGTTCTACTTTGCAAAAACTGGAATGGTACGATTTCAGCCAGTTCAAGGTTTTCAAAGATTAACAATTAAAATACAACAAATTATTTTAACCCTTGTGCAACCTTATGGACATTTTTGTCCATTTTAGTTTTTTTTTGTTTTTTTTTTGATAATTTTGCCTGTGTTAATGCTAACTGCATAAATTTTGGCTCAGGTGTGTATTTTTATTGAAACTTTAATATTCCACCCATTTCCTTTAATAAATCTAGTTTACACTAGGTACAAAAAAAATGCTTCCTCTCAGTGCCGTTTGGACAAAAATGTCCACATTGAAACCCATTAAATCTGCTATTTTTCATCGCAGTGCTGTTTAACTGTAAAATGATGCAATTTTTGTTAATAGGCTTTCATTCTGTTGGCAAGGCTTCAACATTTTATTTTTTTTACTATTTTTTAACCAGATGGTGCCATTTTTTTCAGGTTTGGCCTATAAAGCAAATATCTGCTTTATTCCTGTTTTCTGCTTCTGCATATCATAGAACCAATTGGATAAATAATGCAGCTATAATTATGTGGGTGTGTCGGTATGGATGTTGGAGTACGGTTTGTATGGGTGTCATAAAAAAAAAGTAAAAAAAAAAAAATTATGTGTGCTTGTAATATCTGAGAGAGAAAAACTCTACTGTAAATCACAAAGTCAACCACTGTGTGCACCAGCAGAGTTTTGCTGGCATGATGGGGAAAATTTGGTAATACGTCCAAACAAAATTTTACTGAAAGCTCATTTTTTGAGATATCAACCTCAAATTTGTAACACAATTTGTTTAGATGTTATGGCTTTGATTTAGCATGTTTAGAGTTCAACATGTTTCATAAAATATATATTTTATCTTCAATATTGTTCATAAAGCATTTTCATAAACTTATACTGTCTGTACGGTATCTGTGACTGGACAAACGACCCAACGAAATGGCCAGAGGTGTCATTTCCCGATACTTTCTGTTACCTGATTGAGTCTGCAGGCAAGAGGCAGCTTACTACAAGCCTATACGTGACGGCTTGTGAAAGTAAACATTAGTCGTTTTGTTTTGCTTAATCTTAATAAAGTGATAAAGACTAGAGTAAAAACATGTCATACTTTATTTATATATTAAAAATATATTTTAACATTGGCAAAACATAGATAACATTAAAGGTCTACTGAAGTGAAATGCACAGCATTATGTGGTGTGTGCTAAACGTATAGCCTAATCATTTTCACAAATACACGCCGTAAAATAAAAAGATATAAAATAACATGAAAATATCCCTTACGAAAATTAACCGTGGTTACAACCAAAAAAACATGGTTATTATAGGTAAACCATGGTAAAAACAAATTAAATATGTTTTGCTACACTAACCATAGTTTAACCATGGTATTTGTAGTAAAACTGTGGTTATAAGCTACAACTGGTAATAAAAACGCCCAGAACTGGGTTGCGGTGCAGGGGGACGGGACTAATTGACGGGTCATTGAAGTTGATGAATATTACATAAATATAAATATTAAGCTTGATATGTTCATACGTTGTATATCCATAATAACTGCTGTCGGAGTTCTGATGTAGTGTGCAACCTGCTCAGATTGTGCTACCTCCGTCAGTTTATTCGGCAGTATATAAGTCTTCAGATCGGGTTTTTATTTTTATTTTTTACTTATTAGAGGTACAGAACGCCACACAGCAACTTTTCAGCATTGCACCAAGCAAAAATCAATCGAAATCATAACAAAAAGTAAAGATAAAGCGTCTAACAAGGTCTCTGTACATTAATTCGAACAGTTTGTTTTCCCCCACGGCATAAACGGATATGACGTTTTTGTGGGCGTTCCCAGCAATGCCGACCAAGTCAATACAATGCACTTATTGTGTACATACATGTTCTTACATTGTACTTATATTTTTAAAAATGCCTTTATGTAGTTACATCTGTAATTACATTTATAATTACACTGTTGACCCATCCCTTACACCTTAACACACCCTTAAACTTACCCATACCACCAAACCTGTCCCTAACATTACCCATATCCCACCTCAATAGCGGCAAAAGCATGGTGCAAATTGCAATACAATATGACCACAATAAGTACATTGTACTTATTTTTTGATATAAGTACATAGTAGTTAAGGACACCTAATATAAAGTGTGACCCACTTAAACTTTTTTTTTACTTCAACAATAATCTGCCATGGGTCTTCTTTAAAATGAGACCAAACTTAAAGGAACACTCCACTTTTTTTGGAAATAGGCTCATTCTCCAACTCCCCCAGAGTTAATAAGTTGAGTTTTACCGTTTTTGAATCCATTCAGCCGATCTCCGGGTCTGGCGATAGCACTTTTAGCATAGCTTAGCATAGATCATTGAATCCGATTAAGACCAGTAGCATCGCGTTCAAAAATGACCAAAGAGTTTCGATATTTGTCCTATTTAAAACTTGACTCTTCTGTAGTTATATCGTGTACTAAGACCGGCAGAAAATGAAAAGTTGCGATTTTCTAGCCAGATATGATTAGGAACTACTCTCATTCCGGCGTAATAATCAAGGAACTTTGCTGCCGTAACATGGCCGCAGCTGGCGCAGTGATATTATGCAGCGCCTGAAAGTAGTCCCCAGCTAGGTAACTACTAGTTATAATATAGCTGGGGACTACTTTCAGGCGCTGCGTAATATCACTGCGCCTGCTGCAGCCATGTTACGGCAGCAAAGTTCCTTGACGATATAACTACAGAAGGGTCAAGTTTTAAATAGGACAAATATCGAAATTCTTTGGTCATTTTTGAACGCGATCCTACTGGTCTTAATCGGATTCAATGATCTATGCTAAGCTATGCTAAAAGTGCTATCGCCAGACCCGGAGATCGGCTGAATGGATTCAAAAACGGTAAAACTCAACTTATTAACTCTGGGGGAGTTGGAGAATGAGCTTATTTCCAAAAAAGTGTTCCTTTAAGTCTGTGTTCCCAAGCTTCAAATTTGTATGACTGTTTTTTGACATGGACATTTTTGTCCACTATGGACCTGTGTGTAACTTTTTTTAAATTGATGCAATTATTATTTTAGTCTGACTAAAATTGAATGTAAAGTGCATGTCAGTCATCAGTAATCGCAATACACCCATACACAACAAATCAACAATGACTCCACATTAGACAAAACAAATCAATATTTAGTCTACTTTCAGCCACACAACTATCAATAATTACTCCACACCAGCCACAACAATCACTAATTACCCTGCCCCCATCACTGTGTTTAACACTGTGCTTTTTTTTTCTTATCACCTGTGTGAGATGTGATGTGACGCAATATGTGTGTGTTTGTGTGGAAAGCCAGATGAGGTATTTTACAAACCACTTGCTGAAGCACAATCGCGATGACACTTGCTGCAGATTGTCAGATTGCTACAGCAGCACTTTTATTACAGGATTCAATGACCCTGAGGGTGATAGCCAATCAACAGCAAACGCCAGACACAAGCACACAACTGCCTCACGCTTCTCTGGAGCAGCAGCGGATCCTTAGATCAGATTCTCCACACGACAGAACAGAGAAGAGCACAGATGATTAAACTCTAATTTAAAGGCCTCCTGAGGCCTCGCTGATGTTTGGCTTCCTTATCACACTGAGAGAGGAAACACTTCCAGTGTATCACACACATCAAGGTGGGAAATCAGAAACAAATACAGCACAACTTTAAATAAAGTTCTTCTGCTTAAGTTTAATAGAATAGATTCATATCAGACAGTTGTAAATAATGACTGCGCATTTCTAAGCGGTGAGTGTGTCTCTGATTTCAGCTTCCAAAGAAAGAAAGAAAAGCTGCAGCCTAGCAAAACAGAACGGACAGCTTTCTCCAAACTAAAAGGACAGAAAAAGCAGAAGGGTCTGACCTAGTTGAATGTTTGTTCTTGTTCCTAGAGAGAGGGGGAGTTGGAGAGGAGAAAAAGAGGGTGTCCTAATTAAAGACCGTCCTCTCTTCCTCCTCTCCTCTACTCTTTTTTTTCTCCCTCTTTCTCACACGATCAGGTCGCCATCAGAGAGTAAAAGGACTGTAGCCCAGAGGGCTAAAACTGACCTGAAAACAGCTTTCCATGGACAATCACTCAAAATCAGTTGCATTGCATACCAAGAACTGATCTTTCAGCAGTCAGAAAGTGAGTGAAAAGTAGCAGCTACTAGTTTGGACATGTCTGCTTCTCTCCATTTTTACAGTGAGTGGTCACAATTTTGAATACTCCTATTTCTAGCATAAAGAATCTACTTTCCTTTTCCAGCAGAATGACACATGGGAATCCAGCTGTATTAATACTGACCTTTTGGAGATCAAGGGTTTTTAACCTTATTCAGGTCAAGGACCACTTGGTGATTACAGAGACAGAGCAAGGAATCCAAAGAGGGACCGGATGAGAAAGAGCCATGAGCTGGGATCTGATCTCAGGTCAATCAAAGTGCAACTGCGCTCCGGCTTTTACATTATATATCTTGTATAATGCATTTTATATATATATGCACACTACCTTTCAAAACTTTGGAGTTGGTAAAATCAATTTTAAATCAATTTTCGAAAAAAATCGATTTTCTTAAGTTCATTAAAGCTGCATTTATTTGATCAAAAGTACTGAAAAACATTAATATTGTGACATCACAATATAAACTAACATTGTTTTATTTTAATATATTTATTCCTCATGGAAAAGCTGAATTTTCAGCAGTAATTATTCCAGTTTTCAGTGTCACATGATCCTTCAAAAATCATTCTTATATGCTGATTTGGTGCTCAAGTAACACTTCTTATTATCATCATCATATGATAAAATGTTTGTGTTGCTTAATATTATTTGTTGAAACCATAAAACATTTTTATATGATTCTTTGATAAAATGAAAATGTAAAAGAACAGAATTTATTAACAGAATTAAAAAAAAATAATAAATGTCATTATTTTGATCAATTTAATGTGTCCTTGTTAAATAAAAGTATTCATTTCTCCCTCCCTTCATTCTCTCTTTCTTTCTTTTCTCTCTCTGTGTGCATGTATATGTATATATATATATATATATATATATATATATATATGCCCCAAACTTTTTTTTTGACATTATCTGTGGCTCATGGGAACAAGACAGACCTTGCACTTCTAACTTACAAATACCTGGTGGTACAAAACAGATCCAGAAGCTCATTAACAATCAATGTACTTGCTGGTGGATCCAAGCTTTCCTCTACTTCACAAATGTCTGATACCACAGGAGCAGAAAACAGCCCAGAGGACACGACAGCACAGACGCCCCTCCAGGACATCTACTTGATTTTAGCAAGCAGGAAGCCACCCTTAAAAACATTCTGCTTATGTAAGATAAACGTAAACAAACAAACCTCCCAGTCTGTTTAACCCTCGTAAACACACTTAATAATTCATTTTAAGATAAAACGTCAGCTCTGCTTTGATTATTTTGCAATTATTCAGCAAGTGCAGTGTTTGCATCACAAATGTTATTTGTGGCTCAGTGCCCACTAAAGCACTGAAGGCTCCTTCCGAATCAAACCGGTGTGCCTCACTTTGATGCTTGGACAGTGAGCTGAATAATGACCCAGATATCGACCTGCACCTCTCATACACAGAGAGTGGTGTGGCACCTGTTGGGAATGATGAGGTGGCACAGCAGATGCAGCCTCCCTATGACTGGCATACTTCGATATTCTTATCAAGAGACTAGCGCTCTTCAGACCCTCCACTCCTTTTCTGCCTCAGTTTATCATGCTCACACTCATCAGATTTAAAAAAAAAAAAAAAAAAAAAGGTAGATAAGCAGTAAGTCATGCTCTTTCAGTGTATACAGTGAATATTCCAGTTCTCAGTAGGCACAAAAAAATGCTGTCTAGGTAAGCAGCTCAATACGTTTTGTGCCACAGCCGTTAAGACCTGGATATGGAAATGTTGACCTAATGTGGTGGTGGTCTCTTTCAGAGAGGCTAGCTCGGAAATTCCTGCTGAAATGTGGCCTCTTCCTTCCCAAACACAGTGATATACAGTCACCGCTTTAAACACAAACACCTGAATCATTCCTGTCTAACAAGTTTTTTAAATGAACCATATGACCATATGATACGCTTTCAGTAGCCTACAAAACAGACCAGCTGTTTTGTCCAAAACACATTTGGGTCAATGACGAACAAGGAAATCATGGATTACAGAAAGTCTTTTATATTTGTGATGGATTCATACATTTTTCAAAAATATTGATTCTGTTTTCTAAAAAAAAAAAAAAAAAAAAAAAAATTAAACTTAATAGATATTTCAAGTGGTGTGACCATCAAGCATGAAATACTAAATTACTTAAGTACTTAATTATATTCAAATAAGCTTTCAAACATAAAGTAAATAAAATTCATATTATCAACACGCGTTTAATTTAAAATTAAATTGTAATACGTAAAAATAAAATGTTTATTTTTAAAATAATTTTACTACCTATTTATCTTACAACAGAAACAATAATTCTAACTTCTTTCTCCAACATTTCTTCTCCTCGAGAAAGTCCTAAGTCGTTTTGTTTATCTTTTGTTTAGTTTCTTTTCGCTTAAAAGCCATAGGCTACTACCAAATCCAAATAATGGACTTTCGTGTCATGTGACATGGACATGGCGGCGTTCACGAGAAGGCGACCTGCTTCATATAGAGAGAAAAAACAAAAACAAACAAACATCTTTTTGTCTGGAAGATTTTAAGTCTTCATCTGACGTAAGTGTACATTTGAATCATACTACTTAAAAGTTATGAGTAAAACTTTTGCAATTAATAAATAGAAACGTAAGTGGCCATTTATCATTTCTTTTCAAAATGAATGACCATCACGTCATTAACCCCAAATCAAAAAAATAAAATAAAATAAAAAGTTTGGCATCAATGCGCCTCAGCAGCGCACAAATGTGAAACATGAACCCACACCAAAGAGCTGAAAGTTAGTTGTTTTATTTCTAGGCGCGGTCTTTCATCTATCTCCAAGTTTCAAGTTTCATTCATGAACGCTCATTTGTGTGCCTTTATGAGCGTGTTATATTGTAACGTTTGCATTTCTGAACTGAACTACGACCTCGTGGACCTAAACACAACGATGTGAGGTGTTCAACAGGGGTGTTGCCTCACACTCCCATGCCAAATCCATCTGAATCTGGTGCTGTGGTCAAAAACAAACACTGCGCTACCGAGCTGCGCCTGAAAACAGGTGGTGACCACCGCGAAACACGCCGCAACTTCGGCGACGCTTTTGCGTCCTAATAGATCACAGTCAGATCTGTCGGCGTGTATGTTTTCTAGGCTTTTAAAGAAACACGTCAAGTTGTTGATCTTCATTAAAGACGCTTTTCTGAAGCCAACACCTACTTCTTTTCTCCCTGCAGAAGTGTTAAGCCGTGAAAGGGCTCTTGCTTTATCCGCGATCTAATCAGAACTAATAACAACCCTCAGTGCTTTCAAAATAAACTCTTACCTTCTTATCAAGCTGAAGTTTCAGCGCTGAAGGTTTCGTTTTGCTTGGCGCAGTGTGTGTGTTCAAGTGTTTGGCTGGCTGTGGAGGAGCGGAGCGCTGCCGTTAGATCCTCCCACAGACCGTGGACACAGGCTGCTGGAGTTCTCTTTGCTCGATCGCGATTGGCTCGAAGGGAGGAGCTGCCGGTTACAGCCGCGCCCCCAGCCGTTAAAACAGAATGACATCATTGGCACGAGCGGCGGCGGGGGGTTGAGGTGTGGGCGCAGTGCGAGCGGGACCAGTTGATTGAATGCCAAATGCACCATATGCAATTCTGTATGCTTCCTGAGTGAATCAGTCTTTTGAGTCGGATCGTAATAAAGCGATCGACCCAGTTCACAAAACCGGTATGAATGAATCATTCACGAATCATTCCAATCGTTTCTGAAAAATGACTCACCGACTCATTGAACCGAGCTCATTTCAGCAGGTCCGATTCGCATAAACTGAAAACGTGAAGCTTATGTATGACCGAGTGGAAAGAACTGGTTTTATTCATAGCATTTTATTCATTTTTCAGCCGAATAGGCTAATATGAACTTCAGTATTGTTTATTGTAAATACAAGTTATTTTAAGTCCGAAAATACTGTTTGTATGATTAATCTTGGCTGTAAATTGCAAAAACAAATTGAACTGGATGCATTAGATTAAATAAAAAATACTGAGGTATTATTAAAATTATTTATAAATCGAAAGCTGTAGGCTAATACACCTCTGGTGTGTCATGTAAGGACCACTTGGAAGGAACATTTTCTAATTCAGTGCAGAGTTTCGCTCCAACCAGCTCCAAATCTCCAGCTGCTTAGAAGCTTGATTAGCTTCTAAGACCTTGATTAGCTGGATCAGGTGTGTTTGATTAGGCTCGGAGCTAAACTGTGCAGAGCTGTGGCCCTCCAGGATTTGAGTTTGAGACCAATGCTCTAATTGCTTATTTGAATCGAACTGTTCAAAAGAACCGATTCGCGCAAACGAGTCGGACTTTTCATCAGTGAGTTTGAATCAGAGCGGTTTTGATACCACACTCTAAAAAATGCTTGGTTATTTAATTAATTAATTAATTTATTTATTTTTTACGCAAATGCTGTGTTCAGCCTGTTGCGTCATTTTAGTGGGTTGTTTTTAATACTCTTACCCAGATATGTAGGTTTTCTGTTACTAACTGATCTTAAAAAAAAAAAAAAATACTAGGTTATTTTTTCTACCCAGCCTGCTGGGTCAAATGCTGGGTATAATTTGTTTTGCCTAGCCATTGGGTTAGTGGCTGGGTCAATCTCACTGAGAGCTGCAGTTACAGCAATTAGATCATTTGTGTGAATTTTGGTTTGTGGTTTCCATTAAACCATGTTCACTTTTTTTTTAAAATAGCACCTTTTTAAAAAGGGGGTAAAAATCACAGTTCCTCTTTTATGGTTTAAAATGAATAATAATAAGCCATATCAACAGCCCTATTTTTACCCAGTTGCAAACCAGGGCCCGTATTCATGAAAAATCTTAGCGCTAAGAGTTGCTAGTAACAAAATTCTAAGAAAATTCTTAGAAATGTGGGTGTTTCCCTTAAAATTAAAGAAAAGATCCTAGTAAAGAAAAAAGTAATTCAGAAAGCTTAACCCTTAAAAGAGGTCTTAAGGTCCAAAATTGTTAGGAGTACGGACGAGGACTTTTAAGAGGCTTAACAGTTTCTTTAGAAGTGGAGAAAATGGACGAAACATGAAGAGGGAGAAGAAATGTTGCACACAATGCATGACAGTGAGTTAATAAGACGCTACACATTAGATCGTGCAGGGATCATGTTTGTGACCGATCTTATTAGAGACACATCTCAGACACCGTGCAGAAATGTCATAGCGCCAGAAATGGAAGTAATCACTACATTGACATGTTGCAAATGCAGCAGTGATGATCTGGGTCTGTCACTACCTTCTATAAGCAAAGTGATCACACAAACATTTACAGCACTTTCAGGACCTTATTGTGTCGCTGTTCATTTCCTATAAAATATGTTAAGTGTGTCAGCATGGTGAATAAAAAATAAGAATATATACTGTGGAAGTGAATATATATTATAGAATTTATATATAATGTGTATAATATAATATAAATATAATGAATATATAATGTGTGTGTGAGAGAGAGTAGGGTAAAACAGGAAAAAAATATGCCTGTAATTTCAAAGTGAAGGATTTTAGTAGACCCAACTCTTAAAAGCGCTCTTTTATTTCCTTCTTGGACAACCAACCAATCACAGTCTTCAAAAGACTTGTGTCATAGCTAGCAACGGGTCAGCCCCGCCTCCTCACTGAGATAAAAGTTTTTGTCTTTTCCTCGCTCAGAGTGGCTCTCAGGTTGGTCCTGAATCACTTTTAAGCTAAGACTCCTAGTTAGACATTTTTAAGCTAAATTAGGAGCTCTCTGAGAGGATTCTTAGAATATTTAAGAATACAGGCCCTGGAATTTGAGAATCTGTGAATAATTTTTTAAATATAAAGTTATATAAAATAGATAGTCTCTGTATAACTTATTTTGAACTAAAACTTTTTTTTTTTTTTTTTTTACATAGCCTAATATTTAACATATCATTAGTTAGAACGTTACAAATTGCTTAGTTATAAACATTATAAAAAAATCTAAGAAAATAATGTTGTATACAGACCACTGTATGAAAACACTGCTCTGCTGTAATCTTGTATATTCATGTCTACTTAAAGTCTGTGCAGTCACAAGATCTCAGGTTCACATATAGTCTTGTAAAGCTTCATTAGACATTTGAGTTAATGCTTATATTTTCTGATTATTAGAATCTTAAAAGAGTAAACCAGGGAGAAATGAGAGTTTGCAGTAATGAAATTAATTTTGTTATGGTGTTCTATCAACAATCTCTCAGCACTTCGCTGTTTCCATAGTGATGACAATATGCCTATTAACCTATGATGTGATGACTTTGTCTATATAGCCCTATGACAACCTGCTGTGTATAATAAAAAACAGGAAATTGTCTCTGGTTGCTGTATTGTTGAAATTAAACAGTTTCAGTGTATGTCTGTTCACAAATAAAAGTTCCTATATTGACTTAATGAGTTTAAGATATGTCAAATGATTTAGAATAGAAGTGCAACGTTAGCTTTTGTTGGCAATGATGTTTTATAAGAGGATCTTGTTTGCCTGTTTTCTGTCTTCTTGGTATGTGACTTATGTTGCTATGACCACGGGTCTAAACTAAAGCCTCACCTGCTGTTTATGTAAGGCTGATCCTGCAACAGCAGAAAACAACAGAACTGTAGACCTCTGATGATGAGTCAGGCCTAAAGATCTGCTCTTCTCTTTCTCAGATTACACAGTAACGTTATTCGCAGGTGCTGAGGTAAAGTGTTTATTTTGTGCATCTTAATATTTTCTCTACGACTTAGCTCTGCTAAAGAAGTTCTGTTAATGAGGAGTTTGTTAGGTGAACAAACATCAAGATGACCTTTTGTATGTCTTCACTGTTCCTCTTGAATGTGTGAGTAAATTGCTCATAAGAGAGTCTGGAGACATCTAGAGGACATAAAACGTCCTTACAAGATGAGCTATGAGGCTAATCGTTACTTATTGCTCTATTTCGTTTGTTCTGGTTTGTTCATGTCCAAACAGAGAGTTTATCAATGAGTAGACATCAGGTCAGTTATTTTAATAAGAGTACTGTCTCAAGAGCTGTAGCTCATCGATATACTGTATATGAGTGGGTGATGTTCTATGTGATATCTTCAAAGGAAATATAACAATAGCTGTGTCTGGTGTGTTTGAATATATTTGGGTGTTGGGACACATTATTTATAGCGAGTAATTCAATGAAGGATGTATCTGTAATACTGAATTATGTAGGCTATTAATTGATATTTACGCATAATGTACATTCTCTAGGATGTCAAACCTTGATCAAAATTAGGCTATATACTTGCAATGTTTTAATAATAATAAAAACATTTATTAGTAGAGCATGAAATCTGAATAGAATTTTACAAGTAGAATTAACTTTTTTTTTTTAAGAATTTGCATTTGAGCTCCAAATTCAAAGTCAATATTTTCAGTCAAATTTTGGGTTATTGCCCAAACTGCAATAACATTTCAATAATGACCCATTCTGTCATTAGCATATTAAAAGCATTATTGCTATGTGGCAGTGAATAGGAAGCTGTAAGGTTGAGAACTACACACAAAACAATATTTCTTTTAATTTGTTTTCTTTATAATTCATTTCCCATATAAAACTCCCATAACAATATGCAGTACATAATCTCTCAGCAATTTAATCGCAATTATCAATTTAAATGTCTGAAAGTGTCTTTGTTCAGCTTCAGGCAGATATTATTCAAATATAAAGTGCAAAGAGAATGTGAAAATGCAGGGAAATGATTGGCAGCATCCTCAGGGAAAATGAAATATCAAATTGAACAAAACATTGTTCGGGAAAGAAAATATTACAAAAGTATAGTGCTGTTGCTGACTCGACATGAAGATATTTTCTGCTTGTATATGCAGTTCATTTGGGTGATATTTTTATTAAATTCTTGCACCATTTTCTGTTTAATGTGAGTTCTAAGCTTATGAAAATTATGGATGCCATTTGTATGATAAATTGATTTTTCCTGTACTGTGACGCAAAATTATCTTTTTGATAAACAGCCATTCAAATGTCCTTTCTTCTCTGCAGTTGCTTTTTTTTTTTTTTGTATGTTTAAACACATGACACAAAAAACTTCAATATAATTTTCCTGATTAGTTTTAATTACCTTAATATTTAAATGAATGTCTATGAAAATTAAACGATGAAACTACGAAATGGACCACTAGGTGGCAGTAAAATTATAAAGGACAGATGTCCTCTCTCTCTCTCTCTCTCTCTCTCTCTCTCTCTCTTAGATACTTTAGATGCAGATGTTTGGAAAATGTACCTGGTATTTCATACGAATCACATGAAACAGTCAGCCAGCTTTTAGCATTTCTTATTGATAATTGAGAGATTATGTGCTGCTCATTATAAATATGACATTTGAGGTGCAAAAGGCTAATATAAACAGCAGTTATAGTTCCATAAACGAGTAACATTGCAACATATGGTTACTGTTAATTGGTGGGCAAAAGTCATTTTTTCCAAAGTTCACTAATATGTTGTTTAGCAGCTTTTTCAACTTTGGACAGTTCGGATTTCCTCTTTGTCCTTTGGAGAGTGCAGCTGGTTAGAGCTTCGATAATTGCCTATTGTTAAGTGATGATGATCCAGCTGTAAGCAGTGCTGTGTATGATATTATTCTGCAGAACAGAAGGGACACATTAAATTAGAGATCCATAAAAGCAGTGCAGGCATAGAGGGCTGCGAACAGATGTCTGCTTTTTTCCTGAGATAAAAAAGCGTCGCTGTTGCATTGTGTTGATGCTGATGAATGCCACACAGGTGGGTTCATTGTGAGAGCTCTGCACAGAGACGAGGAGCCAGTGGTTGACTTTCAACAGCTGGAGACAGAATATTTTTGGATGTTTTAGCACAGTTGAAGATTTGAAGTGGCAGGCGCTCAAGTGCTCTCACTATGTGTTTTGTGTGAAAGTGTGCGTATGTTTTCAATTACTTTAATGACCTCAGTGATATAATGGTAGCAGTTGGTTTGTGAAATCCTATTTTTTACAGTCTGCAGCTGCTTATATTATTATAAGAAGGGATCTTTTAAAATTTCTAGTTAAAAGTTATTGTGGATTTCCTTATTGTGTTCATGTTGGTTTCATATGGCTGTCTTTCACCATTTTAAAGAAAACAAATGTAATGGCTTAAAATGCCATAGTGTAACTAATGTAAAATACTGTATTTCCTTATAAGACATGTCAATGTACATACAGTATAAATAACTATTTGAATAAAGATAATAAGAGGTTTTATAATATATTTTTATAAGCATTATCTGATATTTCAATAAAAGACTTCTAACACACAGTCATGAGGGTCTACAGAGATTCCATTTTTTCCCATAATATATTTTATTTTCTTTCCTTTCTTTGCATGTTGATGATTTTGACTTAATAATAATAAAATGATTTGCATAATGCATGTTTTATAATTAAATGATACTGTTTTTCTCGATTGCTAACACTCAATTCATGAAACTATTTGCAATTTTCTGAACACACTCACAAAACTGCATACAAAATTCCACTTCAAAAATCAAATATTTTAGTAAAAAACATTTTCTCTTTTGTCATAATCAAACTTTAGCCTTTATATGACACACAACCTAACAAATACAAAGACTACTTTGCTGCCTAGAGAACACTAGTGAGATCAGTTCAAAACACTGACAAATCATTTTGCAGGTCATTGTCTATTACAGTAGACAACATAAATAGAAGGGATGAAGATACAGTGAAACTCAACAATTAGCTTTAAAAAAAGTTTATTTTCATTACACTATTGTAAAGTGATCTTACAGTAGATGAAAAGCACTAGAAAAGAAAAGTTCAAATACTAAGGAATTGAATATGAACTTGGTATGCAACACAATACAGTATCCTATCAATTACAGTACAGTAAAAATAAATAAATTCCACATTCTTACCAAAATTGCATTACAGTATTGAATAATATTTGCCATGCTATAGCAGTTTCTCAAGACTTTCTCCACCTCCCCTAGACAGTTGTCAGTTCTGCAAAAGTACAGTACATGTCAGAGATACCTGGCTACAAATCAGTTACAAATTTGAAGGTGTACAACTGAACATAGAATAGTGAATGTTCTCTTATCAGAAGTACTGCTACTGTGTAGCCTACTGTAAGTACACTTTATTTGTAAGTAGTATAAGACCCTGTAGATGACCCTGTAGGCCAGCTTCCCTCATGGTCATGCTATGCTCAAGAAAGATGGTCAAATACACTGTTTTGTATTTCAGGAACAAATGACCTTTGACACTATCCCCTTCATTTCCCTTCCTCTTTGTCTCCCACCACTAGGATTTCTTTTCCAAAGCACATTATCACTTGGCCATATTTATGTTATTCTGAGATTCTGATTGGTGTGCAAACAGTTTTCTACTAAGTTCACACATAGATAAATGGGTTTAGGTTACTATTGTGATGACTTGAGTTAATTATATTGCGTGCTTGTGTTTTCTGAATGAGAACATGATGAACCTATGTAAAATGAGGGCATTTTTGTGTAGGGTTTTGTAGAAAACATTGAGAAAATTGGAAAAGTGAATTAGTGTTTCTATGCCAACCTTTTCTATTTTTTTCCCCCTACATGTTTCTGCTTGTTGGTGGCTTTGACTTTTTTTTCAAATAGTATCTAAATATTAGGATACTTATTATAATTGTTATAATAATAATAATAATAATAATAATAAAATGAAAGACATAGAATGAAATAATGAACCCAAACCACTAAAAATAAAATAACACAACCACAAAATGAGTGTCACACCATTGACTCATATAATATTGCTAAATGGTTAGTTAGTAAAAGAAAATATTTAAAATATATATTTTATCTCCCACTTTACAAAAGTGAACTTCCTTTCATTCTGATGGGCAGGGGTCAGATGATAACTTTTGTTATCTTAAAAGCCTCACATTTCAACCTATTTATCCAATCAAATAGTCTTTGATAAAACTGTTAATCCTTCTTTGGATGGATGTGCTCTCTGTTTCCAATTCTTATAAGAAAATAAATCCACTAGCATCTTCTTTTACTAAAAGCAGCCTGCGAGAGTCCCGGAGGATTTTTTTTGTGTGTATCACCCCCCAGACTTCCAAATGCCTTCGCTTGATTTTATCCTGATAAGTACAAAAGCTGCTTTTGTGAAGAAAACATCAAGCGAGAGCGAGAGATTTGTCTTCCACCACAAGGCCACCGAAACGTAATCCCAGATTTTAGTTGTTTTTCCTGAAATGCTTTGGATTATGGAGAAACAGGAATACAAGAACGGCTGTCGCGTGCCACTGGCTGGAGAACAAGAGAAGGATTAGATATGAGAGGATAAGGAAAAGAAGGAAGGATGCAGAACTGGAAGGATGAGACAATAGTAGGATGGATGGATGAAAAGAGTGATATTAGGAGATTAGTCTCTAAATGAAAATCATTTTGGAGCGGAAATCCTGCGAGATGCGAGGATCATGACTAGGAAATGTTGTTGTTCCTCTGGCAGCATCGTAAACCTGCAGCTGAGCAAAGCTGTCTATCTTTGAATGAACAAAAACAGTCAGCTTCATCAGGACGTTTAACAGGCTCAGATCAATTTATTACATAATTGAGCTGTGTCTCTCTGACCTTTCACATTTCAAGCCTTCTGTAAATTGGTTGCTCACTCAGATTGTAAAGCCGCAGAGGAAACCTCTCTTCTTCTCTAATAAGCTGCTGTGCATTTGTTCTGCAAAGTGAACTTCTTTTCTCAGGCCTCATTCTCTCACTTTTTCCCTCTTTCTCTCTCTCTCTTACTTCCTGTCTGATTAGTGCTTCTAAAAAGGCAGAAACATTTGGAAAATGTCTTGGATTTTGAACTATGTCCATCTGTCTGTGTTCTTTTTCGGTAACATGTGTCTGTTTCTTGATTATCTCTTCTTGGTTCTCTGCAGACCACCACAGTAATGACCCTCGGCTCATCTCTGTTGTAGCACCACCTACTCACACATTCACAGTACAACTATGTGTGTGTGTGTGTGTGTGTGTGTGTGTGAGAGAGAGAGAGACAGGGAGACTGAGACTGAGACTGGATGAATATAAAGAGGTCTGTGTTTGACAATGTTGAGATAGTTGACTGAGGGATTATGGGTAATAGAGCAGTATGCTTGGCAAGTGTAACTGTAACAGGGAAGAGGAGTGTGAGTTTTGATATGGATTTGAAATTTTATAATAACATGAAAAACAGTAATATAGTCAAATATTACTACAATTTTAAAATAACTGTTTCTATTTTGATAATTATTAAAATGTAATTTATTCATGTAATGGCAAAGCTAAACTCTTCTGAATTTCTTATTACTGTTAAAAACAGTTTTGCTGCTTATTTGAATTTTTAATTTAATAGAAAGTTCAACAGAACAGCATTTATTTGAAATAGACGTGTAACATTTTAATAATTTATTTACTGTCACTTTTGATTAATTTATTGCATCCTTGCTGAATAAAAGACAAAGTATTAATTTTAAATTTTAAAATCCAAACTTTCAATGGTAGTGTATATCCAATATTATTATTTTTTTCTAGAATAGAGTCTTATTATAGAATATTATTTCACAATATGTGACCTTGGACCACAAAACCAGTCATAAGTGTCAATTTTTTTAAATTGAGATTTCTACATCATCTGAAAGCTGAATAAATAAGCTTTCCATTGATATATGGTTTGTTAAGATCGGACAATATTTGGTCGAGATACAACTATTTGAAAATCTGGAATCTGAGGGTGCAAAAAAAATTGTCCAAATGAAGTTCTTAGCAATGCATATTACTAATCAAAAATTACGTTTTGATATATTTACAGTAGGAAATTTACAAAATATCTTCATGGAACATGATCTTTACTTAATATCCTAATGATATTTAGCATAAAATAAAAATGGATCATTTTGACCCATACAATATATTTTTGGCTATTGCTAAAAACCCCACCATGCCAACACTGCAGGCAGCTCCTGAAGAGTTTCAGCACCACAGTACAGTGGACAGCTCCAGCTACTGACTCAGGAAAGCATGTGTTACATGATCCTGATGCCAGAATAATTGGACATAAGCCTGGTTTACTGATGAATGTCTATCCTCCACAAATGCCCTTTTGTAAGGCAGATGTTGGCATGGGTAATATGTGTGTGCGGGCCGGCTTTTGAGGAGTCCCGCGGGACATCACCTTTAGCTCACTGTGACTCATACACAACCATGTTGAGCCCAGAGTAGAATATCACTCCACACTCCACTGTGCCTCGTACAGCAAACCGCCGTACACAACGCAGACACAAACAGACACGCAGATGCAGCTTTCATATGCTAATGCTGATATTTTAGCAGTGCCAGTCTCCCCCTCTCGCTCTGTCTGTCTCTCTCTGTATGTGTGTGTAAGAATGCCATTATGTCAGTTTTTGGAGGCGGTTTGTTGAATATCAAACAACATGAGTCATATAAATGGAGAAAAAGATCTTTTTTCTGTTTGTTAGAGCAGAAAGGAGGCATCACACACACAATGATAGACTTTCAGACTTCAGATGTCTTTTAAATTGTCACACCTTGTTGCATCATAGCTTATAAAAGTGCAAATGGGACAAGATGAGACAGGATATCAGCACGAGTCTGCTGCAAGTATCAAAATACAGAAACAACAAAATTCATAAATATTCCTTTCCTTCCTTTCTTTTTGAGTTATGCTGCTCTGTAAATGTTCTCACGGACCGAGGTCTATAAAGCTGTGTGGGTGCATTACTGGGCTTTATACGGCTGTTTTATAATAGTGTGGTTTATCTTGACATGCACATGGTGACTGTCGGCAGGAGCTGGTGAATGTTGCTAATGAGAGAATAGTGAGTGAAAAGCAAGTCAGTGAACTCGTATGCTACCTGTAACTGATTTAATGCATTAATGATCAGTTATCAAACAGAAACACGCACATACAACCGCTCATTCTTTTCTTAAACGCACACACATAGGCATTTAATCTCACACCTGATGGTATCTGTGACATTAATGAAAGTGTTTCAGCATCAGACTGTGTGTGTGTGTGTGTGTGTGTGTGTCTGTTTCTGTGAGACGCTGTTTATCTTGACAGGAAACTGGTGAAGTAGATCTGTCTGAGCATCACTTCATTCTTTTATAAAAACACTCATCTGCACCTGCCACACACATCTAATGACATCTGTTTGGAGAGAACTGTTTAGTGTGTGTTTGTGTGTGATTTTTGCCTACATTATGGGTACCAAATGTCTGCATAAAACACTAAATCACATCTTTATGGAAATGTACTATAGCAATAAAGTAGTTTTATGTATAGAAAATAAATAGAACTGATTGTTAAACACCAGATGTGGAATATTCTGCATGATGATCCTTGTGTTTTTCTCCATCATTAATTGAGTTTGAGGCCATTACTATATAGCTATTCTTTATTTATTAACACCTTTCAATAAAATATATAAAAACTCATCGGTTATATTAAGAGAAAAATGGACATTAATGCTTTAAATTTATTTCACTGATTGTTCGGTTTTTGTCAGCATTTAATAAATCTAATTCTGTTTGCCCACGAATTAACCTTTCATTGACTTGCATTCGCCCTATTCACCAAGGCTGCATTTATTTGATCTAAAATACAGTGGAAACATTGATTATTATTACAATTTAAAAGAACATTTTTCTATTTTAATATGTTTTAAAATGTAATTTATTCCTGTGATGGGAAGTTGGCATTCCAGCAGCCTTCAGTGTCACATGATGATTCCGAAATAATTTTAAAATGATGAATTGGGGCTCAAGAAACATTTCTTATTATAATCAATAACGCTGAAAACAGTTGTGCTGCTTTACATACACACACACACAAATATATATATATTAATGCTTTAAATTTTTAAATAGGCTCATTCTCCAACTCCCACAGAGTTAATAAGTTGAGTTTTACCGTTTTTGAATCCATTCAGCCGATCTCCGGATCTGGCGATAGCACTTTTAGCATAGCTTAGCATAGATCATTGAATCCTATTAGACCAGTAGCATCGCGTTCTAAAACGATCAAACAGTTTCGATATTTGTCCTATTTAAAACTTGACTCTTCTGTAGTTATATCGTGTACTAAGATCGGCGGAAAATGAAAAGTTGCGATTTTCTAGGCTGATATGATTAGGAACTACTCTCATTCCGGCTTAATAATCAAGGAACTTTGCTGCCGTAACATGGCCGCGGCAGGCGCAGTGATATTACGCAGCGCCTGAAAGTAGTGCCCGGTAGCTGGGGACTACTACACCATTATTATTTTATGGTGTTTGACATTTTTTTCATGTTTGTGAATGTATCAATGTATAAGGTGCAATTCATCAGCTTTGTGTATCTTTATGAGAATTAAAATACATGATTTTGTAAGGTATACTGTGTAGAAAATTTCAATGTATTTATAATTTTCAGGTATTTTCTCAATGTTGTATACAGGTGCTGGTCATATAATTAGAATATCATCAAAAAGTTGATTTATTTCACTAATTCCATTCAAAAAGTGAAACGTGTATATTATATTCATTCATTACACACAGACTGATATATTTCAAATGTTTATTTCTTTTAATTTGGATGATTAGAGCTTACAGCTCATGAAAGTCAAAAATAAGTATCTCAAAATATTAGAATATTTACATTTGAGTTTGAATAAATGGCCATCCCTACAGTATAAATTCTGGGTATCTCTTGTTCTTTGAAACCACAATAATGGGGAAGACTGCTGACTTGGCAATGATCCAGAAGACGAACATTGACACCCTCCACAAAGAGGGTAAGTCACAGAGGGTCATTACTGAAGGGTGTGGCTGTTAACAGAGTGCTGTATCAAAGCATATTAAATGCAAAGTTGACTGGAAGGAAGAATTTGGGTAGGAAAAGGTGCACAAGCAACAGGGATGACCGCAAGCTTGAGAATACAGTCAAGCAAAGCCGATTCAAACACTTGTGAGAGCTTCACAAGGAGAGAACTGAAGCTGGAGTCAGTGCATCAAGAGTCACCACGCTCAGACGTCTTCAGGAAAAGGGCTACCAAGCCACTTCTGAACCAGAGACAATGTCAGAAGCATCTTACCTGGGCTGTGGAGAAAAATAACTGGACTGTTGCTCAGTGGTCCAAAGTCCTCTTTTCAGATGAAAGTAAATTTTACATTTCATTTGGAAATCAGGGTCCCAGAGTCTGGAGGAAGAGTGGAGAGGCACAGAATCCATGTTGCTTGAAGTCCAGTGTGAAGTTTCCACAGTCTGTGATGATTTGGGCTGCCATGTCATCTGCTGGTGTTGGTTCACTGTGTTTTCTGATGTCCACAGTCAATGCAGCCATCTACCAGGAAATTTTAGAGCACTTCATGCTTCCTTCTGTTGACAAGCTTTATGGAGATGCTGATTTCACTTTCCAGCAGGACTTGGCACCTGCCCACACTGCCAAAGGTACCAAAAGCTGGTTCAATGACCATAGTGTTACTGTGCTTGACTGGCCAGCAAACTCGCCTGACCTGAACCCCATAGAGAATCTATGGGGTATTGTCAAGAGAAAGATGAGAGACACCAGACCCAACAATGCAGATGAGCTGAAGGCCACTATCAGAGCAACCTGGGCTCTCATAACACCTGAGCAGTGCCACAGACTGATCGACTCCATGCCACGCCGCATTGCTGCTGTAATTGAGGCAAAAAGAGCCCCAACTAAGTATCGAGTGCTGTACATGCTCATATTTTTCATTTTCATACTTTTCAGTTCATACGGATCATTGCCAAGTCAGCAGTCTTCTCCATTATTGTGGTTTCAAAGAACAAGAGATATCCAGAATTTATACTGTAGGGATGGCCATTTATTCAAACTCAAATGTAAATATTCTAATATTTTGAGATACTGATTTTTGACTTTCATGAGCTGTAAGCTCTAATCATCAAAATTAAAAGAAATAAACATTTGAAATATATCAGTCTGTGTGTAATGAATGAATATAATATACAAGTTTCACTTTTTGAATGGAATTAGTGAAATAATCAACTTTTTGATGATATTCTAATTATATGACCAGCACCTGTATTTCATTAAGATGATTAAAATCTCAAGTCAAGTCACTATTATTTGTATAGCGCTTTTAACAATGCAAATTGTGACAAAGCAGCTTTACATCAGCTTTATATCAGCTTTACAGTATTTAGACAGGGAAATGGTTTGTCAAAATAGTGTCATTCTCCTCTGGCCAGACAAAATCAGCGGTTTAAATCTAGGCTAAAGCAGAGTCAGATTGTGCAAAGCACTCATCTGGTTCCTGTGGTCTTGTCCCGATGGCCGTCTAGGAGACAGGGTCTTCACCGGGGATCAGTCTCTAGGGCTCATCTAGTTGTCCTCGTCTCCGCTGACGTTCAGGGCTGTAGAGATCATCTCTAGGTGCTGATCCACCATCTGATCTGGATACGGACTGGATCTGGGTGGCTGCAGTGACCATCTGATCTGGATACAGTTTGGATCTGGGTGGTTACAGTTAGCCTGACTACGTCAGACTTCGTACTTCCGCTCAATTTCAGTTCGCTTCTGTACTCAGTCTGATATAGCAAACCATCTCCCAGTTTATCTCCGGCTCCGCAGCAGCCGGCCAACCAACGAACAGAGGGCAGGCTGAGAGCCGTGATGTAGACGCTAAGCACCGAATTTAAGATTGTAGTTTAGGTTAGGGAAATCTAAAACGACAGCAGACATGGAGACACGGGATGCTATTCACTCTGTTGTGGAGAATATTCCCGGCATTTGCCAACTGAAGCCCGAACAAGAAGAGTGTTTGGTTCACATTTTGAATGGAGGGGATGTTGTGGCCCTACTCCCGACAGGTTTTGGGAAAAGTCTAATTTACCAACTGTTACTGATCGTACATAATCTTCACATAATCTGCAAAAGTCATTCACAGCCATCTTCACTCCGGTATTTTGCTCGATGGTTTTGTTTTCGCCGCATACCTGTGTTTACAGCGGAAGTCCGAGGCGGCTGTGCTGGTATACAACATACATAACCAAACGTTATGTGATTGGCTTACGGGTACACCAATGATTTTAAACTTCAGACTAGTGCCTGCCCACGAGAAAGTAAACGCTTGTCAATTATGCCCTTCCAGACTCTGTCTATGAAGCAATGCGATGTAGTAGAGTTTGGTATTACCAGGCTAGGCTACAGTGATCTCGGAATAAGAAAGAAACAGACTAATATTAGAGTAGATGCCATTCTTCTAATGATGTAACAAGTACAGTTTTGGGAAGTGTTCCCGGTTCCGGGTGACCTAATTTGACAGCCTAACAATCCTTTAACGGATTTGAATTATAGAAATGTGATAGTGTATTATGTGTAAACCAGGTTAAAGAGATGGGTCTTTTAATCTAGATTTAAACTGACAGAGTGTGCCTGCTTCCCGAACAGTGTTAGGTAGATTGTTCCAGAGTTTGGGCGCTAAATAGAAAAACAATCTCCCGCCCGCAGTTGATTTTGATATTCTAGGTATTATCAAATGGCCAGAGTTTTGAGATCGCAGCGGACGTGAAGGACTATAATGCGATAAGAGCTCACTCAAATATTGAGATCTTAAAATGTATACAATGTTTAGTAGGGAGCCAGTGCAGTGTTGACAGAACCGGGCTAATGTGGTCATACTTCCTGGTTCTAGTAAGAACTCTAGCTGCTGCATTTTGAACCAGCTGAAGTTTGTTTATTAAATGTGCAGAGCAACCACCCAATAAAGCATTTGATTAATCTAGCCTTGAGGTCATGAACGCATGAATTAATATTTCTGCATTTGACATGGAGAGCATAGGTCGTAATTTAGATATGTTTTTAAGATGGAAAAATGTAGTTTTATAAATGCTAGAAACATGTTTTTCGAAGGAAAGATTGCTATCAAAAAGTAAGCCTAGGTTCCTAGCTGATGACAAAGAATTTACAGAGCACCCATCAAGTATTAGACAGTGATCTAGGTTATTGCATGCAAAAGTTTTTGGTCCAATAATTAACACCTCAGTTTTTTCAGAATTTAGCAGTAAGAAACTGCTAGTCATCCAGTTTTTGATATCAACTATACATTCTGTTAGTTTTGCAAATTGGTAAGTTTCATCAGGTCGTGAAGAAATATAGAACTGGGTATCATCAGCATAACAGCATAAATGATACCTCTTCATTTACTGCCACAAATTGATGTCGGTCAGATAAGTACGATTTGAACCATGCCAGTGCACTTCCTCTAATGCCAACATACTTTTCTAGTCTATTTAAAAGAATGTTGTGGTCGATAGTGTCAAATGTGGCACTAAGATCCAGTAACACTAATAGAGAGATACAACCACGATCAGATGATAAAAGCAGGTCATTTGTTACTCTAATGAGAGCAGTCTCAGTACTATGATATGGTCTAAAACCTGCCTGGAAATCCTCACATATATAATTTTTCTCTAAGAAGGAACATAGTTGTGATGATACTACCTTTTCTAATATCTTTAATTAATTCTTTGGGGTCAAGTTGTGTTTTTTTAATGAGAGGCTTAATAACAGCCAGTTTGAAGGTTTTTGGGACATATCCTAATGACAATGATGAGTTAATAAAATTCAGAAGAGGATCTATTACTTCTGGAAGCACTTCTTTTATAGGAGCTTAGATGGAACAGGGTCTAACAGGTGCTGCATTTTAGATGATTTAACAAGTTTATACAATTCTTCATTTCCAATAGAAGAGAATGAGTGGAATTATTCCTCAGGGGATCTATAGTGCACAATCTGATGTGATACTGTGGCTGACAGCTGCATGGTTACAATTTTATCTCTAATAGTTTAGATATTGGAAGTAAAGTAGTTCATAAAGTCCTTACTACTGTGATGCTGGGTAATGTCTGCACCTGCTGATGTTATATTTTTTGTTAAGTAAGCAGATCTAGCAGTTTTTAAGGCTTTCTTGTAGGAGAGAGTATTTTCCCGCCAAGCAATATGAAATGCCTAAAATGTGGCAGTGTTTCATGTGTATCATCATGTAATAATTTTTTCCTTTTCTTTTGGGACAACAGGGAATAAACAATTCAGTAAGGTTGCTTTAGCACTATACATTTGCCGATATACATTTTTAAATTAGGTAAAGCAAAAAATGTATGCTACTACTATTTAAAAATATTTAATTGGGCCAGTGACATGGTTTGGTAGACTTATTTTTTCCCAGTTGGCTCAACATATTATTTCTCATTGAGTCAATGTTAACTGTTGCCACAATTGATAAAATTCAATTAGCAGAAATCCAATTGGACCAATGGAAAAATTTAGATGTAATTAGTCACTAGAAAATTGAGTTGGGGAAGTCTGAAAGGGTAAATTGCTAAACAGTTGCGAACAATCTGTCCTAAAACACCTCTCTGAAAATAACAATGTATTAAAAGAATTTCTAGAACCCTAAAAATAGCTCTTGTTAGCGCCTATTTGACTTAAATTCCTGTTTAAAATTGAGCAAGCCCAGAAATCTCTTTCTGAGAAATCAAGACATTTCATTTAAAGCATAATATAGAAACATGCATTTTGAAATGTTTTGAGATATTGCTGGTCATGAAACCAGAAAGCTAGAAAAAGTTTCAGTGTAAAGACATGAAACTCTTGAACTGAGAGGTAGCTGTTACAAACCCAATAGTCTTTTCTACTTTGAACATTAGCTTCAAGGTTTGATGCTACTTTAGTTGTGTGAGGTTAAAGCAGTGCAATGTGTTATTTATAAAATCAAAGCTTGCGATTTTCTATAAGCAATGCCAATAATAATCTAAACAAAACACTGTATGGAGCTCTTTTTAAGCTTTCAAGACCTTTTGATTGGAGACCATCTGCTATTATACATAAAGTTCTTATTTGTCTAAATGTGGAACCATGACTTACTGACAGAGAACAGCCTGCTCCTTACTAATGAACAATCCACTGAATGAAGTGTATTATAAATGTGTGCTTTTGAAAGCAATATATAAAGTGTAACATTTCTTGATTGGGATTTACAAGTGAAGACTGTGAATTTTCTGTTATAACTCTTGCGACAGTTTGTGCGCACACTACTCTAATTAAATGCATCTGCTTTCACTTTCAAGAGCTGCTTAGTTACATGTGAAACCACACACACATGCTGTACACATCACCTGATATGTGAATTACACAAACCACCCCATCACATCTGGGGATACTGAAGCCAAATAGATTCAGTTTGTCTCACACTTACAATGACGTATACAGCTGCTCTGCAGAATAAGAGGTGGAGCTGCTTGGTTAAGGTGTAAGAATACAACAGTTGGTGACATTGAGGAATGTTTTTACAGCACAATTTGAATTATTAATTGTGTGAATAACTTCTCTCTCTTCCTCCCTCCCTATTTATTAATTTATTGGACTGATACAGAAATACAACACTGCTCTATTATATACGTTTGAAAATAAAGGCTTCAAAAAGGAGTTTTCTAACCTTTACATTTACATTTAGTCATTTAGCAGACGCTTTTATCGAAAGCGACTTACAAATGAGGACATTAGAAGCAATAAAAACCAACAAAAGAGCAACAACATGAAAGTGCTATGACAAGTCTTGGTTAGCCTAAAGCAGTACATGTAGAAATGAGTTTTTTGGGGTTTTTGTTATAAAGAAAACGAGTAGATAGAATATAGAAAAAAGAAACCGAGGTGTTTTTTTTTTGTTGTTGTTGTTGTTGTTGTTTTTTTATATAAGAAACAAGTAGATAGAATAGAAAAAGAAAGCTAGTTTTAGTTTTTCAAGAAAAGCTAGCAGTTAGAGAATAAATATGCAATTGATAGAGGGTCAAATCTGTGTGTGTGTTTTTTTTTTTGGGGGGGGGGGGGTTGTTTGTTTTTAAATAAAAAGACAGACAATTAGATAAAATAGAATTAGAGAGTGCTAGAGTTAGAAGGTCAAATAAAGATGGAAGAGATGAGAAGAGATTCAGCTGCTCGGATTGAGGGGCAGGTCATTCCACCAGATGGGAACAGTTAATGAACAAGTCTGTGAAAGTGATTTTGTGACTCTTTGGGATGGCCCAATAACGCAGCGTTCACTTGCAGAACGCAAGCTGCTAGAGGGCACATTAGTCTGAATTAATGAATTTAGGTAAAGGGGTGCAGAGCCAGTGGTGGCTCTGTAGGCAAACATTAATGCCATGTAGACAGAAAAGAGAAGTGGTCCAAGAACTGAGCCCTGAGACACCCAGTAGCTAGATGTTGTGACTTGGATACCTCTCCTCTCCAAGATACCTTGAAGGACCTATCTGAGAGGTAAGACTCCACTGGAGTGCGGTTCCTGAGATGCCCTTTCTCAATAGGGTTGACAGGAGGATCTGGTGGTTGACCGTATCAAAAGCAGCGAACAGATCCAGCAAGATAAGTAATGAAGACTCGGAAGCTGCTCTTGCAAGTCTTAGGGCTTAAACAACTGAGAGCAAGGCAGTTTCGGTCGAATGTCCACTTCTGAAGCCAGATTGGTTACTGTCCAGGAGCTTGTTCTGTGTGAGAAAGGCAGAGACTTGGTTGAACACAACTCGTTCAAGTGTTTTTGCAATAAAAGGTAGAAGGGAAACCGGTCTATAGTTCCCTAAAAGAGTTGGGTTAAGAGTGGGTTTCTTAAGAAGTGGAGTTATATGAGCCTGTTTAAATGCTGAGGGAAAAATTCCAGTGTGAAGGGATGTGTTAACGATGTGAGTGAGTGTAAGTACAACTGCAGAAGAAATGGCTTGAAGGAGATGAGATGGAATAGGATCAAGCAGACAAGTAGTAGGATGACTGGAAAGGATGAGTTCAGAAACTTCTGTCTCAGAGAGTGGAAAGAAGGATGTGAACGAGTATATGTTTGTTGATAAGATGTGTTTGATAGATTGTGGTGTGGAAAATTGTGCAGTGAGGTTTGAAATTTTATTAATAAAGAATGTGGCAAAGTCGACAGCTGTTAGAGTTGATGAAGGAGGGGGAGGAGGAGGACAAAGGAGGGAGAAAAATGTTTTAAAGAGCATGCAAGAGTTAGGCGAATTGTTAATTTTGTCATGATTTTAGCAGTGGAGACATTAGCAGAGAAGTCAGAGGATGTTGTGATTTGTGCCATACCCTTTCTGCAGCCCTGAGCTTAGAATGATGTTCGCGGAGAACGTCATATAGCCAAGGGGCAGAAGGGGTGGTACGGGCTGGCCTGGAAGATAAGGGGCAGAAAGTATCTAAACAAGATCTCAGAGTGGAACAGAAAGTACCAGTAGCACTGTTAGCATCAAGAGATGATAACTGTTTAAGGGGAGCAAGTGAAGATGAAACCATAGCAGATAGCTGGGAGGGTGAGAGTGAGCGTAAGTTACGTCGAAAAGTGACATGTGGAGGGGTATGTGATGTGTCAGGAATCATGTTGAGGTTAAGAGTGAGGAGGAAGTGATCCGAGGTGTGCAGTGGAGTAACCAGTACATGATCAGTGGAGCAGTGTCGTGTGTAAATAAGGTTGGTTGCCTGATTTGTGAGTAGCTGTAGTTAACACCCTTTTGAGATCAAAAGAGGCAAGTAGAGTGTGGAAGTCTGCAGCCTGAGGTTTATCTAGATGGATACTGAAGTCTCCAAGTACAACTAAGGGAGTACCATCCTCAAGAAAGGCTGAGAGCAGCAAATCTAATTCTTCCACAATGTTACCTAGTGGTCCTGGAGCACGATAAACAACTACAAAATGGATTTTTAGAGGGTAGGTAATAGTAACGGAATGTAACAATACATTCTAACAATGTATCCAATAATAAGAATCTAAGAATAACAATTGAGAATCTAACAATAGCGATGCAATCAATGAACCATTTTGGATTCCCAAAGAAAGTATGAGTTCAAACTTGATTTTCAGAATTCTTATGAAATCTGAGCACCATTTGAGATGCTTTGAAATATCTTAAACACAAACAAGATTATTGGGATCTAATTCTCAGGAGATATATTTGAAAAGTATGAAGTTCCCTTTACTCTCGGGTTTTATCTAATTTCTTTCTAGATGAAATAATCAGATGTATTAAAGAGATTTCTTTTGTGATTTCTCTCAATGCGTCTGGGTTTAGTTATTCCAGCAAGTGTATAATTATTATTACTGTGTGTATAAATAGTTGGCGAATGTAAGTACATTAAATTACTGTAATTAAACCATTTGAAACTGAGATCACAAACGCAGCTTTGCTCTGATGATCCCTGTCAGACCTGCGAAATACACAAGGGCAGAAGGTTGGCTCAGCGAGTCTGTGTGGTTAATTAATTGTTGTTTGGAAGTGTTTTAGACAGAGAGGTGTTGAGGTTTTGTGTTGTGGAAAGAGCCACTGACCCTGATGAGTGTTGACAGGTGAACTGACACCACCAACGACAGCTTCCTTTACTGTCTCCAGGGGTAAAACTGTCTGCTACAACAATTTCACTCTCTGTTTGTTCTTATGTTTAAATCAGAGGTCTTAAACAGAGGGTCTGCCAATGTTTGTTTGATCTCAAACTTTTTTAAGCTAAGTTAAGAAGCCAAAGTTCAGCTAAATCTTTCATTGTCCCTTCCACATTCAGTTAAGTAAAATTAAAATGTAATGTACACTGTAAAAAAATAAATAAAATAAATAAATAAAAAGTTGAGCAAACTTAAAAGGTTTAAGGCAACTACATTGATTTTTTTTTTAAGGTAAGTGGTCGCAAACAATGTATTTTAGCCACATTTAATTAAAAAAAAAAAAATATATATATATATATATATATATATGTTGAAAGTTAGTAAACTAAATTTGTTTATTTAAATGTAGCTAAAATAAATTGATTGCAACCACTTACCTTAAAAAATTGAGTAAATTCAATGAATCATTTTTTTCAGTGCAGCTTCAGCAGATTTTTGAGTTTTCTCAACTTTTTATTGTACAAACTGAAAACGTTGAGAAAACTCAAAAATCTGCTGAAGCTGGTTGCCTTAAACTTTTTAAGTTTGCATTTTACAGTGCTGTAAAAAATCAAAAGTTGAGAGAATTTAAACGTTTAAGGCAACAAGCTTTAGCAGATTTTTTTAGTTTTCTCAACTTGTTATTTTAAGTTTATAAAACTTAAAAGTTGAGAGAACTAAAAAATCTCCTACAAAAATAAGTTGAGAAAACTCAAAAATCTGCTGAAGCCGGTTGCCTTGAACGTTTAAGTTTGCTCAACTTTTTTTTTTCTTTTTTACAGTGTACTTGTATATGACTGTAGATAATTGATTACTATTTTAATAACTTTACAATATCATAACAGACATTGACAGTTAAATTCATTGCTCTCTGGAATATTAAACTGATCAGTTGTGACATTCAGCAGTCTGATCAGCAAAAAAAAAAAAAGATCTTTTTTTAACTATAAGTTTTTAAAGTTGCCCACCCCAAGATGAAAATGTACTGAAAATTCGCCCACCCTCAAGCCATCTGAGACGTAGATAAGTTTGCTTGTTCATTTGGGAGAAATTTAGCACATCACTTGCCTGCCAGTGTATCTTCTGCAGTGAATGGGTGCCGTGAGAAATAACGTATAACGTAATAACATGTCCAAATAACGTATTGCTTCGGGCTAAAATATGAGTTCTCTATCTATAATATTGTTTTCTCCAGTGAAAAAGTATGCGTAGATCAAGCACTGTTTACAAGCCAAAATAGTCCAAATCAGTTCTGGTGGATCTTGATATGAGAGGACAACAAGGAATGGACATTTTCACTGGAGGAAGTGTTATTATCGATATTATCGAAGTTTTAAAATTAAAACACCTATTTTATCGATTTGTTTCTTTCAAACATGCAGCTTTTCATTTCACCAGACATTATTTGATAGACTGGAGTCATGTGGATTATTGTGGATTATTATTCATCTAAATCTTCAATGGCTTGAGGGTGAGTAAATTTTCAGTACATTTTCATTTTTGTGTGAACTGTTCCTTTAAGCAGACACAATGAACATGTTAGGGAATGATTACAGTATAATATTTTTATGTCCATCCAATGTTGGCATCAGTCTCTCTTCTCTCTCCACCTTTTACTGTTGTTTTTATGCTTCTGTATGTCTTTCTTGCCCCAGACACAGCTGTTAACCCAGCGCCATACCCCCTGTTAGCCTTTAGCCCAGTTGTGTCTGTCTAGCAGCGCTCCTGCTGTGAAAGGGTCTAATGCAGAGCAAACAAACATGTCAACAGTACATTCACTCTGTCACACACACGCACACACATCTCGGTCTGTATGATAGGAGATGCCACTCACATAAGATATCAGTAAAAATAGAGATCTGTTTTGGTCTGAAACACATGTTGGCTTTAAACAATGTCAGAAACTTAATATTTTCACAGATTCTGGCGTCACTGGCTCAACATGTGAGACCAGCCCATAAAACATCTTTGACCCAACAGATGGATCTGATTTTAATGCTGATCTGAGAGCTTCTGGTCTCATCTAATGCTATTACAGGAAGAACACGCACAACTGATCTTAGATCAGACCAAAGCCTCAGGGGAAGAGAAAGCAAGTGAGAGAAGAGACAGTAAGATGTCTCTGAAAAGCTTCGCTTTGAAGTGTAATGGAAAGCATTAGTTACTTTCAGGTGTAATAAACTTGAGCCAAATGTATTGACAACAGCAAATGCCTTCTGAAAGGCTTTTAACAATGGCTGCCAAATGTCTTTCTCTCCTTCTCTCTTTCTCATCTCATTCCCCCATCTCCCTGTTTATTCCCCATATCTCTTTCACTCTCTCACCGAACATTTCTATGACTCTAGTGGAAACTTGTCCACCCTACACACTGCAAGCGTTATAAATCACTTAAGAAGTCCAACACATATGTATCACTCTTTGTGACTTCTATTGAATTTCAGCTGTGGGGGAGGCACTCAGACCGACTGAGCCAAGAGTGTTCAATCTTCATCAGTTGAGGGGGGTTCATTTTGTCAAATGCCTCTTTGGTGCCAAAATGAGACCCAAGTGCAAAAGTACAGTAAAGACTGAGAGACATTTCACTTGATTCAGTGGCAATAATTTCCAATATTTGGCTCATGGAATCAATAAAGCAGTCATGTAGCTCTGTGACCCTCAATTAAAGTACATTTTGTTATGGCTTTTAGTTTCCCACTAAAAGCAATCACTGTGTAAATTATTTTTGTAATATATGTAACACTTCATGATTTTATGTGTTATTCATATTATTTCTCAAAAGGAAGGTTCCTGCGAATGTGCGAGACTTGCAATTCATTAGCGGCTTGGTAACTAGGAGAATAACAAAATGCAGTAAACCATAAAACTTGCACTAAAAACAGTGATACGATAATACATTTAAATAATGTGATAGCAAATGCATAATCAGGTAGCATTATGGCTGTTTCTAAATAGCTTAACTCATCAAAACCCAATCAAAAATCTTGCACAGTCAAGGTAAATTTGTCTGTGCCCACCCTTACATTTAAAATAAGGTGGATACGTTTAAACCAAATACATTACTTGTTATTATAACAAATTATTCTATTTATTTTTACATTTATGGTATTTATACTTCATTTAACCCAACTGCACAATTGTTATTGAACTTTTTTTATTAATCATTATTACTTAATTAAATACTAGAACTGAACAGTTGATCTGTCAGAACTGTCAAAATGCAGCCAAAATACTTGAAACAAATCTTGATTTATTTTCAGATACAAAATAATACTTTCTACTTTCAAACACATACTTTCAAAATGATTATTGCATAGTTATGTTTTAAATTTCATCCATGACTTACTTTTTGAAGGCCACGAAATTCTAAAATGTTTATTAGAAAGATGATTTAAATACATTTTTTTTTTTTTTTTTTTAGAAATATCCAATTTGCAATAATCAAAACTAAATATACAGGCTTGTAAATTTAAGATCATCCCCATCTGAGGATCCTAACAATTATAAAATAAAGTGATAAAAATGAGCTAAAGAGATTCATGAAATTATATGTGTGTGTGTGTGTGTGTGTGTGTGTGTGTGTATATATATATATATATATATATATATATATATATATACTGTATATATTTGTGTGTGTATATATATATTCCACTAAAATCTGAAAATACATATAGAATAAATCCGTTTTTTTTAATTTCCATATATTTGGAAACAGGCATCCTCATTTTTGTTAATGTGTTAAGAAAATTTCCTTTATTAACACATTGTAAAAGGTGATGGATTACACTAATATTACTGGTATGTTCATAAAAACTCAAATAAGTCGCCCCTTTTTTTTTTCGAACAACTTGTCATAAAATCTGTTTCCTGCCACCTTAAACAAATATGTAGTTATCAGGCAAATAAATGGCAAGTTTAGCTAAGTCTTATGCCACTCAGATGAACCTGTGAACTCAAATAAGGTGCCTTTTTCTTTGAAAGACTTTTTATAATCTGTGAAATGGGTGTTTTTCAACACTTTAAGCTCATATGTATTTATCAAGTTTTGTGCTTTTAAATGGCAGATTTAGCTATAGGCTATGCCACTCAGATGAACCTGTAAAATATTAAAAAACGACAACAGATGAGCACAGACAAAGTAGAACCGACAGGACAGCTGTCACAGACGCCGCTGAGTGGCGCTGATTCACTGTGCGTTGGGTACCTTCTGACATCCCTGGAGAGCACGCAGGGAGCGAGTCAGCGCAGCGCAGCACAGCGCTCCAGACCTTTGCCTTCAGCACCGGCAGATCCTGCACAGAGCGTCTCCAGCGCGGACCAACACCGACAAAACAAGCCCAACAGGATACTATGCGGGGTGATGGCTCCGTTACAAACATCTGTGTGATTTTAATCCAGACACGAAAGCACTGATGTGAAGTTTCACGCCGCTCTCATTTGAGTTGAGATGAAGATCTGAGACACTGCGAGAGAAGGAACTTTGCGTCTCCGCGCACCCGGACGCCCTGCGGGGACATCGGGCGCTTTTGTGATCAGAGGACTGAACTTCTTTTTTGTTTTTGTGGGTTTCTGACTCTCTCTGACAGAGTAGATATAGGAGGGATCCTTTGGTGCGGATTGCTCAAGCCTCTCCGGTTCGTGGATGGAATAACTCATAATGGAAGGGCAATGAGACCCGTCTCTGCTGCTGCTGGGCAATAATCCGGACCACCGCACCAACAGGTATGCAGCTTTTGCTATTTATTTGGTTTGACACTTATTCTTATAATTCCTCACAACGTAGACGTCCACAAAGAAGAACGGGATGGTGCATAGTATCACTCTGAGTTAAAAATCATTGATCAGTTTAGTAAAATTAACTGGTAGCGTCTGTTTTAGTGATCCATGACAGTTGCTTTAGTGAGTCATGCATTGTGATCGTGACCGGACGCGGGTCACTGAAACTTAATAGGTAGGCTATAGCCTGTGTGTAAACCTGAGAATCATCCTGGGAGCTATAAAGCTGGACTATTTTGTGTCAAGCATGGTTAAGAAATAATACCATAGAGTAAAAAGGGCAACGAGTGTGATGAGTTTGCGTGTGCGCGCGCGGGAGAGCAAGGGTGTGTGTGCTGACGGCGCTTCGTCTTCTTACCGCATTAACAGTATATGCCATGTAAAAGTCAGGCTCACCCTAGTAAATCAGCTTACCCTGCTCGGAAAGGGCGCAAACAGAGTAAAGGTCTCTGGTCTCAGTACATAGCCTGGCATGCGCATACATCCACCAACTCATTCAATTCGAATGAGTAGTGATGGGAAGTCCGAATCATTTTTGTGACTTCTCTTGAACAGATCCTTTCAAAGAATTAATAATAAATTAATAAATGTTTTTCGTCATTTAGGCCTACAATCTTGCTATATGCCACTATCCTATTGATGAAAGTGTTTCTCATTTTATTTGTCCCAATTCAGTGTCTTAGGCTACAGCCCTGATTTACCTCATAAAATGACACTTAGAACATAAATAGGCCTATATTTTGCATTTACATTAAACAAAACATTATATCAGTAGCTAACATTACACAGGCTAAAAAACGTTGATTTTTAATAATGCTGTTTCTCACAGTTCATCGGTTTTCAGATAATTTGTTAAGAATCGAATATGAGATAGTTCAGTGAGTCACTGAGTAGTTGACTCACGGATTACTCGAATTGATTTTATTGAGCCGCCAACAAAACCTTCACACTTATTTGTGAGCAAATCGTTTTGTGATCCAGTTCATTCGTTTCATTACAAAGGTTTCGACTGAATTGAATGATTTGAGAGTTAAACAAGACAGAAATGCAATGAAATGCGGGCTTACGTCATAACTTTCTTCTTTTTAAGCTGTTTTTGCATCAGTAAATTGCACCAAATAAGATAAAGCGTTTTATAAATCCTCCACATCACTCTGGGAGAGAGATAAAAGACAGGAAAAAACGAATACTGCAGAATATGGCCATATGAATTTGTAGTTGGGAACTATAATTTCCACGGTAATTGCATTGCCTTGGCTGATGTGGTTGGCTGATATAACTCCCTTCGGGCCACAGTGCGCGTTTATTCTCCTCCTAACAGAGCTGGTTATGTGTTCGCTATGAGGGAGGATGTTGTCGGGAGCAAAAGGCTTAGGAACACACAGATGCCCCGCTGATACTGGCTGCTGAAATAATCCTTTGTGAATCACCACTGAATGTAGTAGTTTATTTGATTTGGCTCTGTTGTGTGCAGGTCCTGGATCTGCTGTTAGAGTGAAAGTGGTTTAACCCGAGCACCGCATGTGGGACGGGCCTTGCTATACTGACACACTCATTCTCTCTAGGTGGAAGAATCTGAAAGCAGTTGCCAATGTAAATGGTTGATAAGGGGCAATTGTGGCGTGCCTGTCAAAAGCAGTGATCTGCCCATCTTGAGACCCAGAGCAAGTTTAATTAGCCTGTAGATTGACAGGAAAGAGAGAGGCGCCCTATAAAAATTATTTACTAATCATCATAGAAAGGGATAGAGAAAACGAGAGAGTGTGCTAATTATATTTTACTTGCACCATCTGAGGTGAAACATTTGCAGGCCTTTAAGAATCTGGTGTATTTTAAAGCACTAAACCTGGTTTTAGATAAGTCTTTCTGGTTATAATCATCCAGCTCTTTATTGTTTAGCACTCACTTTTGCCAAGAATTAGTTTGTAACGCTAATGTTTTGTTTAGCTGCTAGTTGATGCTTATTTTCCTCTCATTATCTCATTACCAAATTCATACACTCAAACTACACGTGTATCATGTGTGTTTGTGTTTATAAAGATGTTTGGCTGCATTATTGTGTGTGTTTTCACAGGCTATTAACTGTGACAAATAACTGTTACTTGTTGGAATGGCTTATGTCTGGGTCAGAGCGGGAATCTCAGGTTTCTGCTGCTGGTTTGGGTTTCAGTTAAAATGATTTGAGTGTAGTCAGCTGACCAGACCCTGTTCATTCAGTCCCACTAATTTATCTAGTGTGGTGTGCATAATTCATCAAAGCGTTCACAGAGAACCAGTGTGTGTAATTATGTTTGTGCCATTGTGCGTATGCGATTCTCCACTCACAGCAACAGAATACAGCTGTCAGTCCAGTTTTAAAGTGCTAAATACAGTTACATGCGTTTGGTGTGTGTGTTTATATACAGTAAAAACAGTAATATTGTAAAATATTATTCCAATTTTAAATATCTGTTTTCTATTTTATTATACTTTAAAATGTAATTTATTCCAGTGATGGCAAAGCTGAATTTTCATCAGCCATTGCTCCAGTCTTCTGTGTCACATGACCCTTCAGAAATCATTCTAATATACTGAAACTGCAAATTGATTTAATGTGCACCTGTTCTTGTCCTTACATTTGATGATCAGCTACTTCACAACATTTGTTCAATGTGCTTGGAGTACAATGTAAAATGAAATGAAGAAAATGATTACTTGATGTTTTTACTATATGGTGTCGATGTCTGAAAAGGAATGTATGTAAAATGAATGACTAGCAACTGTTAAATAGACATGACAGTGCTGTCAAAGTGTTGGCAGAACAGTCTGCTGTGGATCTACATTTTCTTGAGTGGAATGACTACAGGTAGAACTGAGGAAGAGTTCAGTTTAGTTGGCTGCTGTTGGTGTAGTTTTGTTGGCAGACATGGTTTCTAAGTGTAATGAAGTTTTTTATGCATTAGTTTTCCCTTAATGGTGAATTTGCAAGTTTATGTTCATTGATACACTCTAAGAAAAATCTATAAAAATAGGGCCGAATGTAGTGTGTTAATAGGAAGAAATGTCTGTATTGATTTCTCACAGGTTTTTTACACCTATTTTGAATTACGCATTGAATTGTGTTTTAGGGTTAGAAGAAATATCTAATGTAAAAAGTATTGGTAATTCTCTTCCAGGACATTATACATTTCTGTACTGATTTTTTCTTACAGGGTATGCCTTCAGAAACATGTTGTCAGTGTAACGATTAAACCAAATGATTTATACAAAATTAGTTGTGTTTATAAGGTAATTTCGCAATTTGGAAGAAAGAATGGAGTTTTAAACTTCTGAATATTTATGCATGAAAGTTTCATGGCCTTCGTATTGATGATTGGTTATTTTCGGTAAATTGCTTTGTGTGCAGCTGAGCCATCTGCCAAAGTGTTGATTTAATGAGAGAACAACAAACCGCCAGATAGATGAAATCTGCACCTTCAGAAAAACAAACAGTCTCTGCGTCAACCTGATCCTACTTTCTGATCCCATCATCTGGAATCACACAGAGAGGATCTCGCAATGAGAAAATAAGGGCCGTGATGACCACAGCTTCACTCTTCACCTCAAGAGTTCAATAGACCTTGGCTGAGAGACAGCGAGAGAAAGCACTTTATTACTGCAGTCTCACCCTCCTTTCTTTCATTCAGTCATCATTTCTGTCTCACAGGACAAGATTAACATTACTGTCATGACACAGGCTCTGCGGGAATCAAGAGATAGAGAGAAAGAAAGTAATAGAGAGTAAGTGACCCCCAGTGTTTCCCGAGGTGAAGCGTATAAATGGATGACTTGCTCAGTAACAGGGTGAGCTGGGTGGAGAGGTTGTAAGCGTGTGTGTGTGTGTGTTTGTAGCTTGAAGTATTTATTTGTTGAAAGAATCTTTATTTTCCAGTGAGAGACAGCGAAATAAGTGCCTAAAAAGAACGAGTAAACAAACACAATAGAAACACCCACAGGAGAATGCTCCTTTTTTAACGCTCAGGAGACTTAATGTTGTGCTTCATTTAAGTATCAACTTTGTCCAAAGTGTTTCTCTTAAAACAAAAATATAAATAGATGCGGCATACATACAATAGAGCGTAGAGCTTTAAAATAAAAGAGGATTGCATCGCTCAGATAAATTGGTCTTGGGAGAATTTGGTGAGAAATAATTGTGTTTATACTGAAATATCTGACATTTCATTGCAGATTTTGGTATCTCGGTGCAGTGACATATGAGATTATATGAGGAAAATTAAGCAGGACACTTGAGCAAAAGGCTTAATTTGATCTACTTTTAATGGCATTGCTACTGTTTTTATAGTAAATTTTAATAGATTTGATATGGATATTTCATTTTAAATTAAAAAAAAAACTTTTTTCATTTATTTACACCATGTTTACACATACTTTAACATTTTAAAAAGAAGCCTCTTATGCTCACCAATGCTGCAATTATTTGATCAACATTACTGATTCTATTTTAGTATATTTTAAAATGTAACTTATTACTGTGATGCGAAGCTACATTTTCAGCAGTCATTACTCTTTCAGAGCAAAGTTGAATTGGGGCTCAAGAAAACATTTATTATTATCAATGTTAATTATCAATAGTTAGCGGAAGTGTAAATTTATATGTATTTATATTTTTTTATGAATTTTGAACTGTAATTATTACATGAGTACTAATGAAGTGTTTGCTTAATATTTTCAAGTTTAAACTAAATAATGCAATGTAGAAAGTACAATATTTATTTTGCAGCAAAATATTTTTTGAATGTAGCCATTCGCTACATCAAGTGTTATCGCTGGATGCATCTTGTGATGTATTTTGTGCTTGAGTGTGTGTGTGTGACTATCATAGAGGGTTTGTATTTGGTGCTTCTGGCTGAGTTTCACTCTCCGCGTCCCTGATGTCGTGGCTACTGATCTCGTTTGCCAGAATTCAGGCAAAACAAGCACCTCTGAGCCTAATTACACCCAACCCCCTGTCTGATGTGAATTTACACAAAACACACATGCACACACACCTTGAGGATCCGCCAGAATGAAAGCAAACAGTGGCGAGGGTTTGCTGAAGGGTAATGGATAAAAAACGGATCCACCTTTGAGGTTTATTTTGGGACGAACACACGTGGGCGTGACGGCCATCAATCATTCAGTTTGAGGTTTTTGCAGGACTAACCTGGGCTCGGTCAAACCGTAATAAACAGCGAGGAAGCGACCCGCTTTGCCTCTCTTTCAAACTTATTTGTTTGCATTAATACTTCATTGTTTCATTGGTCTATTTTTCCTGTTTTCTTTCTTATCTTTCTCCCAATCCTGTTTTGTCCTCTCATGTATCTTGGTGTGAGACAGCTTTCACTCAGAACAATTTGTTTTTGCTGAACCACTAGGTTTTCTCTTTGTCTCTTACTGTGTCTAGTTTTTCATTTTCTCTCTCTCTTTCGGTCTTCTCTCTGTTGTGAGGGTGTTATGGGAATTCGCGCTGGAAAGAGGACTTTCTGCTTCAGGGCTGAAAAAACAATGAATATCATCACTTTTTTTCTCTCACCTTCTTTTTCTCTTTACGTTGAGTGTGTTTTTCACTGTTTTGTCTTGTGTATGCATAATTCCAAATGAATCAGATTTTTTTTTTGTTATATCAGTAGTAACATCACTGTATGCATGGATAATTTTAGTTAAGTGAGTTCTGGCACTTCAGTTCATTAATTACAAACACAAAATTGCTTTTATCTCTTCATCTGACCTTAATTAATGAATCACTTGATTCATCATTTGATGCTTCTCTCATTCAGAGGGACTTAGAGAGTACATCTAGCAGGATCCCCCTGAGGAACGTAGGGTTAGAGTTCTTAATTAAAGGCAGAATGGTGATAAACTGGGGCTTGAACCTGCAACCTTTCTGTCAGCATCATAGGTCCTTGACCTATGAATCACTCTTTAATGCAGTGGAACTGAATGCTCTATTAGTAATTTAGCATATCTATCTGTATGTTAATGTGTACAACCATTATACAACCCGAATTTCAGAAATATTGGGAGGTTTTTAAATTTGAATAAAATGAAAACTAAAAGACTTTCAAATCACATGAGCCAGTATTTTATTCATAATAGAACATATAGAGCATAACAAATGTTTAAACAGAGAAATTTTACACTTCTATCAAGTACATGAGCTCATTTCAAATTTGATGCCTGCTACAGGTCTCAAAAAAGTTGGCACGGGGGCAACAAAGGGCTGAAAAATAAATTTTCAAAAGATTCAACTGGGAGAACATCTAGCAACTAATTAAGTTAATTAACAGCTATAGATAGCTGTAAAAGGGATGTCTTAGAGAGGCAGAGTCTCTCAGAAGTAAAGATGGGCAGAGGCTCTCCAATCTGCGTAAAAAAGGTTGTGGAATACTTTAAAAACAACGTTCCTCAACCTCAAATTGTAAAGGCTTTGCAAATCTCATCTACAGTGCAAAACATCATCAAAAGTTTCAAACTGGAGAAATCTTTATGCATAAGGGACAAGTCCGAAGACCTTTGTTGGATGTCCGTGGACTTCGGGCCCTCAGACGACATGTCCTGTGGGCCAAGGCTCATTTAAAATGGACTGTTTCAAAGTGGAAAAGTGTTCTATGGTCAGACGAGTCCAGTTCTGTCATCAGTGTTCAGTTCAAAACCCAGCATCTCTGATGGTATAGGGGTGCATAAGTGAATACGGTATGGACAGCTTGCATGTTTTCGAAGGTACTATGAATGCTGAAAGGTATATAAAGGTTTTAGAGCAACATATGCTCCCCTCCAGATGACGTGTATTTCAGCAAGACAATACTGACAATGCATCATTAAATGAAAAATACGTCAAAGACGACCACAAACTCTTCAGCAGCTGGAAACCTATATCAGGCAAGAATGGGACCAAATTCTAACACCAAAACTCCAGAAACTCCAGAAACTCATAACCTCGATGCCCAGATGTCTTCAAACAGTTTTAAAAAGAAGAGGAGATGCTACACCATGATAAACATGCCCCCGTCCCAACTATTTTGAGACCTGTAGCAGGCATACAATTTGAAACAAGTTCTATTGTGAATAAAATATTGGCTCATGTGATTTGAAATTCATTTAGTTATCATTTTATTCAATTTTAAAAAACGTCCCAACATTTCTGGAATTCGGGTTGTAGTTTGTAGATGTGACTAAATATTTTTGGGTTAGTATTTTAGTTCACATGACTTCATTCATTTATTTTGTTCTGTCTCTCATTGAGAAGTCTCTGAATATGTCTAGATGTATAACATTCTGGGGTTGAATGACTCAAGCTCGGGGCCGAGGATTCTCATAATTACCAGCCCATAATTACGCTGATGAGAGACCGCTATTAACAGCACATTCATTCACCCATCTCATCACTGCAGACCTAACGGATCACACAATTTCTAGCTCGGTGGATGAAGCTGGGAATCAAAAGTCTCTGCATGTGCCCAACGTCCTGAAAGAGATAAGTCTTTATTTTATTTTATTTTTTTGTCTTGTTTTGTTTTTGTTTTTGGCTTGCTTTGTTTATTATATATATATATATATATATATAATTTTTTTTTTTTGTCTCCATAAAATAAAACAAAAGAGAACAAAATAAAATGTTTAGTTTAGTTCAGTTTAGTTTTTTGTTTTGTTTGCAATTCTTTTGCCTTTTTTTTTTTTTTTTTTTTGCTATGGTGTAAGTCTCTTTGAATGTCTGTTGATTTAAAAGTTTGCAAAAATGTGCATGGTGAAGTGATATGCATTAGTGAATTAGATAAGCTAATTCATAGTCATGTAGTTACTGTATAGAAAATTAGTCAACACTATCAGAATCAAGTTTTCAAAAATACAGTGACTCTTCTTAAGTGAATATCTTCCAAGTTGTTTTTTCCTCTAAACTCTGCGGTTTAATTTTGCATGAGAATCAAGTGACAGAGTTGACAGGCTGTTGCCGATCCCTACAAATCTCCATAGACAATTTCTCATTCTCATTTGACACACCATATTTACTGCCATACAGAGATACATGTTGTGTGTGTGGGTAGTTTAAGCTCTCTGAAATGAATTTGGACGATCTTGCACTGCAGTGCTCTGACGTTGCTCAGATCCCTGGGCAGAGTGAGACGATATCCCATCATCCTCTGCTCTCAGGCTTCTCGGCACATCTGCAGCCGTTTGATAAAACCTCCATGTATCTTTCCAGTCTTTTCTGATTCTCTGACATGTCACACAGCAAGACTTGCTTTGACTTCGCTCTGACTAGAGCGCTCACGCACATCAACAGAAAGGGCACCAGAGGAAATGGAGAGAAATTTTTTACCCCCGTTGTCTGTCTTCCATTCGTCTGGTGTGTCGCTGAGAAGGTTTGTTAGATGGCCTACAGCTATAGTGACATTACATGACAGTATGTACATCACAGAATATCAGCTCTAAAAAATCCAACCTGTGAGTGAAACAGCAGTAAGAATCTGACAAAATTAATGATAATTTACTAGACAAATGTGTTTTAATTCAGTGTGTCCTTTGCATTTCATGTTGAACGGCTATAAAATGCTTAATTGGGGCAAAATTGTTTGGCATGGTGGGAATTATACCACAGCTGTGCACATAACTCATAATAATTTAATTATTTTGGTAGCATTTTATTTTACAGTGTCCTTGTTACACATATTACATGCACTTACTGTAGTAATAATAAAAATTCTAAATCTAAAAATATCTATCTATCTATCTATCTATCTATCTATCTATCTATCTATCTATCTATCTATCTATCTATCTATCTATCTATCTATCTATCTATCTATCTATCTATCTATCTATCTATCATTTTAAGTCAGTTCAAGTCAGTTTAAAATGTGATAAATATGTGTATAACGAGTGTAATTTAATGTTTTTTGTAAGAGGTTCTCATGTAGAGTAGTCAGATTATAATGAGGATAAATGCTGACTTTGTCTTCTAATCTTGTGCTAGTGTACTCTCAGCCTCAGACGTCATGCCCACGGAACATTGTCTAAACGTCTGATGCATATGGCACACAAAAGTGCCAACAGAGATTATCTTACTACAGGGAGATATGAGGGTCTGTATTACTTACTATTTGAGAAAGTGTAACGGCCAATTTGGATCACGTGTGCCATAATAACCAATCATATTACAGCCTTGACGTCATTGGATTTCAGTCAGAGTTGTGCAACACTCAATCGCCGTTTACAGATACCATAGGAATGAGTGAGAAGTGCCATAAACTGAATCCCACCTGTTGCAAAAAGTCAGTGACTTCTCTTATAAAACGGCTTTTTTTTCGTGGCTAACTCTAAAAATAGTTGTAGTGTAAAGTATTGTTTAGTGTAAAACATGTTGAAGATTAGCAGATAGGCTGTCGATTCATTAAATTATTAGCTGTTTCCTCTAAGCTGTTTATTCTGTGTAGTGAAGCCTCTCCTCCAGTGACATCCATTAAAAAAAATGGCCTCTGGTCTCCTTTCCCATGTACCGCCAGACCGGAAGCATTAGTTTTAGCCGTTACGCTTTTTCAGCTAATGGTTGCAGGCTTGCCTTCTAGTAGCTTTGGTGGAAACACTTCAGGAGTTTCAAAGTCGTCATGAAAGAAGATCAAATAAACGCTGGATTTTCAAAAGTATGTGAAATATTTAAAGTTCGCAGTACAGAATCTTTAAAATACGTCTGAGAGTTTTACACACCGGTCTGTTATTGTGGCGACATTTCCACGCCCTGAAACATGACGCTGAACAAAATGAACTGTGATTGGTTGTTTGACATGTCGGTCAAACTGCCTCATGGGCGGGCCTTGGCCAATGAAAGCTACTATGGATTCCAGACCTTCAGCCGTCAGTCTACAGGTCTGGCTACGCGAGACTAGAGCTAGTGTTTCAAAACTAATGCAGATACATTTTTAATTTCCTGTCTACAAAGGCCAACTTCCTGCTTCCTCAGTTTTAAGGGCACTTAGAGAGTCTTCCTCATGGAAACACACAGACCACCCCCTTCGCCAGTTCATTTCAACTTTTAAAACTTGAATTATTTATATACTACTGTTGCCAGTCGAACACATTTCTTTTGCTGTCTCTCTCTCTCACACACACACACACACACACACACACACACACACACACACACACACACACACACACACTGCGATGAGCTGTACATTTGGGTGGACTTGCGGCCAAACTCAACTCATTAATTGATGCATGAATCCCTGCTGGAGACCTGCTATCTCCTCCTTCTTCTCCAGCACTTTCTCTGTCTTCACTCTTTTCTTTTGGGGTGTGTTCGCCAGGGAGGTCACAGAAGGAAAGATGGAAAATAGGTTTCCGCTGCACTCAAGAAGGAGAGATTTGAGGAATGGAAAGGGAGGGTGAAGGCAAGAGTTTTAAGCTTTTAGTGGATTTAGTTCAGGAGTGAGAGTGAAAAGGAGAGGACAGTACGTAGAAACGCTTCAGTGCGTTAGCCAGCATCTCTCTCTCTCATTCTTTCTCTCTTTCAGCATTCACTCGCTCTCAGTTTTTCAATTCAGTGTGCTTTATGACCATGGCTGGCTTCCAGACAATATTGTCAAAGCACTCAGTCAATACAGGAACAGTGTTTGGAAGGAAAACAAAAAACAATAGATGTCGGTAAACTATGTACTAAACAATAGAGGCTGGGTGGAGCTCACAGGGTTAATAAAAAAAGCATAGTATTTTAAATTAATTGTACTAAATCAACACAAGCAATTTTAATCATTATAATACAATTAATTATAAAATACATGAATGTTTAATTATATATCATATATAATGTTTTAAAATGTAATTTAAAATGTAATTTTTCTTAATGATTGAATATCCAGAAAATATTTAATTTTATAATTTTTTTTCTTCATCTCAATTATGTCTTTATATTCATTTGGGGACTTTTCTCTGCAAGAAAATTAATTTGATTAACATTTTTAATCCATTGAGCCCTTCATCAGATATGAAATTACACAGACATAAACATCTAAAAAGTATCCAAACTAGCTATCAAAGTAAATTCTTCTTCTCTCTGCTCCAGAGGATGTATATTATTGTAATAAAAATGTACTGCAGTGCTTGCATAAGACTCTCCCCTGGAGGCAATTGCAATTGTTCATTTTAAAGTCATTTTTAAAAAACGTGGTATAAGGCTAAAAAGTTTCTCAAAGTATTTCTCATCGTAGTTCAGTATCTTAGCTTCAACAGTCTTGCAGTGACCGCCGTTTTTTTATTTTTTATGTTCTCTCCACTCTCTCTCTTTCACATACAGTGTGCAGTTATCACATTTCCTCCTCTCCTGTCCTCTTCTTTCTCTTCCTCTCTTCTCATTTTGAAGAAAAGAGAATCTCTTTGAAGATTGTGCAGGTGCAATATATTCTGATCTTGATACAGATACAGATACTGTCAAGGCAGAATATCAAGGCATTGATCACTGGACCGGGGCCTACCAAATAATGAGGTGTATACGCTTTAAAAAATGATGTCCATGTCTCTCCACTGTTCTTTCTGATGTAATCAGGAATCAGGAATATTTTGGGTTCAGTACGAGTTAAACTCAGCTGACAGCATTTGGATCTGTATTACAGTGAGGCACTTACAATGGAAGTGATTGGGGTCAGTAATCTGTAAATGTTTATGTAAACAAACGCATAGCCACAAGACATGAACAATATGAATGTAAACATGATTTACGCTTTTCTTTCATTTTAATTTGCATGGATGGCGTAGTTAAAAGAAGTCATAATTTTGTTCTTGGATTCGGTTTCTGATAACATTTTTAATCTGAGTAATTAGTCATTAGTACTGGAATACATTTTTAAAATAGCCCTCCTAAGTCTATTCTATTTCCATCTCAGTCTACCACATCCTCTCTCTCTCTCTCTCTCTCTCTGTCTCTCTCTCTCTGTCTGCCTCTCAAACTCCCTGTCACTCCCTATCTTTCTCTGCAGCTTCGCTTGTGTTTTTGCAGTTAACTTCCATGGGACCTAACAGTTTTCAAAAACTCTCTGAAGGAAAGGCCTCCCAAATCCATAATGTGCTCTAAGCCAAAAGGGGTCATAAAACATTGATTTGGCCACATTTTTCAGAAGAAGGTGTCAAGCGTTGCTTTTTCTCCAACTGCTCAGACAGCTTACCATACAAAACTGCTCCAGGGGCCATCGGCAAGAAAGAAGAAGAGGGAGCGAGAGAGAAAGAGAGCGAAAGAGGGATGAGAACTGAGCGCATCAGAAAGATTCCATTAGAGGATCATCTGTGATCAAAGACATCTCGCCAACAGATACTTAATCACGATTGGATTCATTAAAACAGCGCAGACCAGTTAATCAATGTGGATCAGGAGGAGTTCTCATTTATCTGAGGATAGAGCGCATGAAATGAGGAAGGCATTAAATTACAATTTGAACTCAAAGTGTCCAATTTACTTATGCATTTGGATGTATTATAGAGATCACGTCACGTTACTCCTCACTGATAATTACATCATTAAATAAATTGCATCTCTGACAGTAAGTAATGGTATGAATCACATGTTTCAGTGGTTAAATGAATATATGTGTAGTGACTCAGTAGTTGTCTGCCCATACATCATTTCAAATATAATGACAATCGACCCTTTTCACATTTCCGAGCTTCTCAGAAGCAGAAGTTTTCATAGTTTGGTAAATTTCTATAGTGGTGAAAGGAAACCACAAACCCACAAGCGTTTCTGTGACTTTCCAAAAGAGGTAAAAATAGAGAGAGATTGATTGCACTGGTCAAAAAAGAGAAATATGTCCAATTTGATATAATTTTACACTGAAAATAGGGCACAATGTACTGTAATAAATTACAGTAATATTATTTTACCTGTATTTTGAATTTTGCACCTCATTATGTTGTGTTTTAGGGTTAAAGTAAATGTCCATAAAATTAGTGGATAAGGTCACGGGCAATTTTTTTTACTGATTTTTATTATTATTTATTTATTTATTTTTTTAACAATGAAGTTTTACAATGTTAACTCTGGAAATGTGTCTGCTATGATCTATACCTTGCTCAGTGAGTTCATAATGGTACTGTTGTTATTTGTTTTTTTTTAGTTAGTTGATTGGTTTTAATGTGTGTTTGGCAATATTACATTATAAATTTTTAAGTGGCTTTTACATTCTATTTCACATTGCCTTACTTATTAGTGCATTAGTGTATATGCATTCGTCTTTTGTTTTTAACAATCTGAGGGACAGTCAAAATTATTTTCTGTGGTAATTGACAGAATGCTACAGAAATTGAATAATCCTTAACGGCCCTGAATACACCTTAATGGTAATGCTGTTATGGGGTATTTGTAAGTTCACAAAACAAAGCAAAAAAAAGAGTACAATATATCACAAAAATACTGATATCCTTTTCTACTGTATATCACACACTATGTATGTTACAAAACCTATACATTTGTGTGTATTTGCTTTTTCCAGAGTTTCTGGAAGCAGAAAGTTGGTTTTGATTGTGTAAAATATAATAAATATTGAAAATATATGATTTTGGCATATACTTTGCGAATCAACGTTTTTCAGTCTTTCAGTAGGCTGCATACACTGTGATTGTCAAGTAGAAACCCGTACATACAGTACAAGTGCATTTGTAGGTTCTATGCAGTGAAGTGCTGTTGAAGTGAAGAAAGAGCTTACCTAATAAAATTGATCTTCATCGTTGATACTGAACCACAAGAGCACGCTAAATAACCTAAACAAGCATTGGATGATTTATTCGTTTTGGTTTAGTCTAAACAGTGTAGGTTTAGCTGGCTGTACAGTGTTTATGTGCTTTCTTTTTCCTTACAGAGTGTTTAATATTAATGAATGAATCAGATTTATATGGTCTCTGGTCACATCCGAGCAATTTTCATGATGCATTACTCAGAATTTCAACATATACCCTAAATAACCCTCTATACAGAGCTGAGCCCTTCAGCAAGAGAAGTGTTTGTAGATTACTTCTAATGCTGTTAAAAGCAAGAAATGTTGAGTGAAAGCAGGACAGCACATTTTCTCACAAATGAGGAGGGTAAAAATTTAACTGTGTGAAGAAGAGCAGCTCAAACAAGCAATTGAACAGCTCTGTGAGGCTGGACCAGACTACGGCCCAGCTGTGCGTGGCTGTTTGGGTTGCCAGATTGAGTGTCTGCTGTGCCATTTTGGGTTGCCAGATTGGGCAGGTGGTGATGAGAATCCTTTTCTCTGGGTGGATCATGCCCTTGTGTGCCCCCCATGTGTCTGACTGTAAGAGGAGCACATGGAAAGAACAGCCGCACACAGACATGCTCCGTTATACAGCTGAAAAAAAAAAAATTTGCAAAAGGGAGATGTTCATTACTACTGATGAAATGGCTCTGAAACAGGATTCTTCTTTTTGCACACCAATGAAATTTTTTTTAAACCTTTTTTTTTTTTTTTTTTTAAATCTGTTAGATGCATGAATTATAACTGGGCCTCCTGTAACATCAATTTTGTGCATAAATCCATTCTGACATAGAATGTTTTTCTACACACAATTGAGAACGAGACTGAAGAATTTAATGATTCTGGATCCACTTTCTTTTCAGATCTGTTAATGTTTTTGATTCCTTAAAGGCTGCATTTAACAATTAATTTACTTTTAAGAAGGCATTTGGAAAAAGGAAATACAAATTCCATTGCCAAATTATGAGATCATTACAATAATACATTTTTGCAAAGGTTTTTTACAACTTTTAGGATAACTGTAATCCAGTAGCAATACTAAACAAAAACAAATGTGGTAACATTTTATGCATTAATATTTAAAAAGATGCTACTGACAGAAATGCATAATGTGTAGGGTAAACGTACCTATTAAGCTCACGTACCCATTAAGCACACTTCCATTTTTGAGATCAGATTATAAGAAAAAGAAAATGTGTCTTAACCAACTGATATGTTTGTTACTATATACTTCCTATAATTTCAAGTCAATCAGATAATTGCACACTGAGATATGAGTCTCCATGTGTTCACACTGTCTGGCGGCCATTTTTAAAGCTATCTAAACATTTTCACCAAAAGAGGAGCCCCTTAAGTGAGCGTTTTTTAGATGTCTAAGCCTTTATTTAGGGTAAGTTTCACTACTTATTGTAAAAGTAAGAGATTAATGTTCAGACTTTTGCATAGTATAACCTGGAACTTGGATGTGGGAAATAATTACATTAGATCCAAAAGATAGTTTTAGCAACACAGCACAGATGCTACAGAACACAGTTAGCTGACGCTACGCTAACATATTACTTCACAGGCATTACTGGCTTGTACTTTTACATCCATAATATTACAAATTGACAGTTTATTGCTGGTCTGTGGTTTTACAGTGCTGTAATTTTTAAAGATTTGATATTATTGTAAGGTGAGCTTCAAGGGTGCACTACTATGAAAATCACACAGCTTCAGTGTGGCATCAATAAGAAAAAGATAATTTCATAGATATTGTTAATAATAGTTGTTCATATTAAAATATGTATGGACTTAATACATGACCTAGACTATTTATTTAACAAGAATCCTGTCATTTTAATAAATATTACATGAAATTTATTAAAAACTGTTGCTGCTCCAATTAAGCTCAGTGTGCTCTCTTTAAACTCTTCCACATTGAACGTCTATGTAAATACTTCATAAACAGACTTTAAATATTAACTGATGGTTGTCACTTTAAGTTAATTTAATTGATTTTCTATGGATTCCGTCGATTCAAATCTGCAAACTGGCTCTGATCTTTGGCAACTAGCATCAACTTCTCCAGACTGTAAATCTGTGAAAAAATGGGGCAAAAATCGTGTAGTGTATTCCAGCCATAAGAGACTATACATAAGTTGACATCCATTTAAAAAGTGGTTTCAAAATGAGGCTAGTTTCTGTGTTCATCCCCATGAATTAAATGTTTTATTGGTTTGTTTTATTTCATTTGTGAATGTCTTAGCTGCATAGATGTTGCAGTGTGCTTAGATGACACTTCATTATGAATATATAACTGATCAAATTGAATGCCTGTTTTTTGTGAATATCTTGTGCACTAAAAATGTCTCAATGTAGATTTTGGTGAGCTTAATAGGTACGTTTACCCTATATGAATGCATAAAATTTTTAGATACTGTCAAATGAATAATCAGTCATTACAACACTGATTTAAGTCAGTTTTAGGGTTTTGAGAGTAATGTGTTTAAAATTACAATGGTTCTGCTGTTTGTTTATGATTCTCTAAAAAATAACTGGCTCATATAAGGCTTATCTAAGAATTGGACCGCACAGGTTGTGCTCTATGTTCTGGATTTACTAAAAAGAGCCGCCTCATAATAGTCATTTCTTGGGGGAGTTTGGACTTCACAAGTTGTGGTGTATGTTTTTGAATTATGTTAAAAGAACCAGCTCATAAGATTAATTTGTGCTGTAATCGGACTACACTGTTCGCACACTGTCATCGATTCAGTTTCGATGTTGTGGCGCCACCGAGTAAGTACAGGAAATTGTCATTTTCAGTATGTTCTATTCTTATCGGTGGGAAATTGCTTGTTTTTTTTTTTTTTTTTTATGGAACCGGTTCTAAACCCTTTTGGTTCACAACCCTAATTAGGCCCACTGTATTTTGGGTTCATGACTGGTGGTTTCGGTTAGTGATTTTAGTACTTGTTGTGCAGCCACTGAAACATTTGGGTAAGCCAGATACATTTCTGAACGTTGCATCATCATATCAGCTAGAGGTTATTGCACAAAATGACACTTTGTGCTTCAGGAGGGCAAATGTCTCATTATTCAGTCTTATTTAAATAAAATGAGAGATTCTGTGTCACAGGTGAAGTTCACAGGATCAGAGCACTGATGTAATGATATACTCTCGAGCATTATGAAGTTTATGATGGTTTAAAAGATGGAGCCCAGGCATTGATTACTTCATAATATTCTGGCACCTTTCCAAAAGATGTCATAGCTCCCCATGAGACATCCCTTCTCTATTGTATTGCCACATGTGATTGTGTAACACAGTGGAGCAGGGAAACAAGTACTTAAAGTACTGTGATATTTTTTGTCTCAGTTTCCACACAGTTTATAATTGGTTCACTTGTGAAGCTGTATGTGTTATGCGCAGGCATAAACCCTTTTATTTAAGGTGTGAACAGAACACTTTAGTGTTTATTCTTGAGGTTTTGTTTACTTTTGATTTTGTTGGTTTGCTTTTTTTTTTTTAAAGGAGTGGTTACCTAAAATTCAGAATTGACTCCCTTTCAGTATTTGATTTGACTTGTTTTGACAGGAAGATTTTTCTAAAGTTTTCAGTTCAACGAAATGGACTTAAACCTATCAGTTCTTAGATAGTCTGCTTACATTTTTTCAGTCACTTTAATCTAATAAATACACTCATATACCAAAATATTATTTTAATTAGTAAAGTAATGAAAGAAATACTATTTTGTGTGGGATAATTCACCTAAAAATGAACATTTTGTCATCATTTACTCACTCTCATGTTGTTCCAAACCTGTATGAGTTTCTTTCTTATGTTGAACATAAAAGAAGATAGTCTGAAGAATGCTCGTAATCAAACAGTTGATGGTCCCCATTGACTTCCATAGTATTTCTAGAACTACACAGTGCGAAACCGCCTAATGGGGACCAACAACTCTTTGGTTCTTCAAAATTCTTCCAAATATCTTCTTTTATGTTCAACATAAGAAAAAAACTTATATGGGTTTGGAACGACATGAGTGTGAGTAAATGATGACAACATTTCCATTTTTGGGTGAACTATTCCTTTAATGTCATGTAACGTTTATAAAAACTGTAGCCTATGTTTTATCTCATTGTTTTACTCTATTGTTTCAATTGTAATGCTTCGTAGTGTTATTAGTGATGGATTGTAATGGTTGATGTTAGTTTAGGGTCGGTCAGTAACGGAGTCGTGTTGGTTGTTGGTTTGATGTGTTTGTTACAGTCAGGCTAGCGAGAGCAGCACATCTATAATCCTGTCACCACACACCATGAAGAACATCTGCTGAATGCTAAAGTACCATCAACTGGCTTCAGGACAAGTCTTCTGCCATGCTCTCCCATTACCCTGTTTAAGGACACCTGCAGTACACACACACACACACACACACACACGTACACGTACGTGCAACTGTGTGTGGATGGTCTTGCATTCTATTAATTCTTAGAATGCAAAAAGAGTTCCACTAGAAAGTGGAAATATATGTAATAGTTGGAGATCAGAAAGCTCTGGTTTGTGTTATCCTTTCTTTTAGTATGCCTTGAAGGGAATTGAGTTTGTGGTTCCATTGTCGGAATCCTTCCCTTTGGGTTCAAAGCTCTGAAAATGATGAACTCTCTGTTTGATTTAATGTGAGAAGGTCACTGAAGCATCTAATAACACTATTAAGAGTGGAAATAAGGGGAGCTGCTCTGTGATTTGTTCCATAATTCACCACGTTTAGCTGGCAAAGAAATCATTGCATTTTTGTGAATATGAGGTTTCTGATACAATGTTTTGGTTCTGTAAGACTAAGGCTGACATGTGGGTTAAACATATGATCAGTGCAAGCATGCCGGCTGATGAAATGGAGATAGGTTTGTGCCCTCAGCTGTGTGAGATCTGTCAGATGTTGGTTGAACAATGTTCTTGAAAAACAATCAGAAACCCTTTTTTTTCTATGTGGCTGTTATAGTCAGGTCTTGTGGCTTCACTTTCAGTTGATTTCAGTTGTTTGGACAATTTTCTTGAGGTTCTGAGGTAATATCTCGCAACATGGAGCACTAGAGTGATATTCGCTGTTTAATTAAAATTGAATTAAGCTGAAAATACAATAGGAAAACAACTGTTTAATAGCATTGTTTTCTCTTTCATTCTCTCAAGTGTTGCTTTTCATGTCTTGCTGCCAGACTTTTGAGGAAAATAGTTGCCAGTTTGTGGAGATGAATTGGCACAACCTAACAACTTTTGAATTTCAGTTAATTTAGATTCAGTTCAGTTCTGTTTAGTTTAGTTCAGGTAATTTGATTTTACTTTAGTTAACTGCTACAACCGAATCAGTGAGTTGAATTTAAGAAATTAATTGATTTTGATTCATTTCATTCAGTTTTGTCTCAACAAATCATTCAGAGTGGTTTTGTGAATGGGATGAACCGATTCATTGAGAGAGCAAACTCGATGTAAAGATTTGTTCCCTTTTGTATATGATGTTGACACAGTTTTTTCCGCAAAATTAATTTGTTTTCTCAGTCTCTCCTTTTTCCTTTTGTGTTGGTTTGAGTTATTAATGAGCTTCTAAGAAAATCTTAGAAAGAAACAAGAAAGAAAACATGGTGCTTCCTTCTCTGGCTCCCATTTGCTGTGTTGTTTACACTGAGGTGAGATTGTTTTTGAATGTTACGGGAGGTTCTGTATCTTCCAGCCAGACTCTTGTGAGATTGTCTTGAATTGCTGTTCTGGCAGCTGCTGTTGTTTTTGTGTTTCTGTACGATGTTTGAGATTAGATTATACTGAAGCATCAGCCAAACATCCCAACAGTGGAGGAGCTGTGAGGCTGCAGAGAAGCTTTCAGATCACAGGATCAGAAACTCAGAAATGGATAAGCAGCTCAGAAATGAAAACAGAGGCTGGTGTGGAATCCTTCCCCAAGTGTCTCTGCACAACTGTGTGTTTATTTCAGCCTTTTCTCTCGTATGCTTTCTGCGTAAAGCTCTTGATTCTTCTGCACAAACACAGGAAATGGAAAAAAAAGATGAGAATATTGGCAGATGTGTGAATTGAAGCTTTGCAGTTGCTTGCTGCTTCTTTCTTCAAGTTTAAAGATGGTTTGTCTGATTCATTTCAGTATTGCTGCTGTTTAGCGGTGTGTACTTAAATGTTTTGTATTTGTGTGCGTGTGTATGCGCTGGGTAAAATTATATGCTAAGCATGCATTATTGGGTGATAACCTCCTCTTTCCCATCAAATGTGGCATGTGTAGCTGTTGATGGAAACCAAAGTTGTCTTGTACACTGAGGTTCTACACACTGTGACTAAAAATCCGTCTTTTGAAAGCCTGAATTAAATTCATAAATAAATAAATCTTTCTTTTTTTTGTCATTTCTTTCTCTCTTTCCCCTTTTCTCTCTATAATTCACACACACACACACACACACGCGCGCATTTTGCAAGTTGAAGAGACTGATTTTAATGTTTTGTGAGTCACATCACCCTGATGCATTGAGAATGTTTGCAAACATTATCTCTCTCTCTCTCTGTGTGTGTAACTGTGTGTGTGTGTGTGTGTGTGTGAGGGGGGGGGGGGGGAGAGAAGGACATTGCTTAAGTAATATGTTGAAAATGAATGACCAGATGGTCTTTGTGCAGAAAGTGGGGACAGATGTATAGAAAGGAAGATGGAGAAGAAACACTATGGAAATTAAACACTCTTCCACTTGACTTCCTGCTGTTTAACCGTGGATCGCAGCAATCAATAAAAGTGCTGAAAACGGAATAATAGCACAACAGGCGCTAATGTTTTGCCACTGCTGGTGGGATCAACAAGGCATAAGCAAACACATTTTAGACTAAACATGTTAATTGTGCAAGTGACAGCATGATGGTGCTCTACAGACTTTTTGAATGCACTAATGTTGCTTGTGTCTTGTACATTCACCTATTTAGTGTTTAGGCTGGTTGATACTGTATATTGTTTTGTTGTTGTTTTTTTATAAGATATATTTACAATTATTCATGTTGGTAATACAGCATAAAATTAAGTAAGCCTGTAAAAATCACAGCAATTTTGGGGTGGCTTTTAATTTGGAACTAAGTTTCCTAAAAATTGTAGAGTAGTGATAAGAGAATAAGAGCATTAAGATAGTCTGGTTTTAAACATCTGTAGGAAAAATTATGTGGACTTGTGGTCAAAACTCTGATTCATTCAATGTTTCTGTTGCTTGTGTTCATTTAGTGAAAAAGTGTGTGGGAAGCATGTATTAATTATTTTGTTTTGTGTACTTGTTTTACATATTGATATTAATATCCTTGGCAACAGTGACTGTTTGGTTGAATTCAGTTTTTTTTTTTTTTTTTTTTTTTTATAAAGCTATTGTAGAGCTATTGTTTTTTTTTTTTTGCTTAGTACAGTTACATAAAATTCTCTATATCTTGTGTGATGCTGCAGAATCAGTGGAGGTGATGTAATAGACTTTAAATTGAGTGTAGCATATATATATATATATATATATATATATATATATATATATATATATATATTTGTGGAACACCAAATACATTTATTCATTTATTTATTAATCTGTGCTTTTATTTGTCCCCTTTTTGATGTGGTTTCCAATGCGCCCTGCCATAACAGTATATGGTATAGCCCTAAACAGATTGTGCTATTGGAGCCTCTGCCCTCGGCCTCTCTGGATCTGACCTGCTGTCACTGCTCTACAGAGGGGCTGCAGTCAGAGAATACTAATATAATGTAGTTTATTGCACCAAGGGTTTACAACAAAGACCAGACACTCTAGCTGCTGTAAAGCCTGTCTCCACACCGAGGATGAAAGAGAGATGAGCAGGCACAAGAATCACTATGCTTATGTTAATTTTTACAAGCATTTTTGTTTACCCCCCTTAATCACTAATTTAATTGATATTGATTCAGTAATGTGTTCCTTTTTGTTGGTTATTGATGGATGCAGATGGGGTAAATTAAATTCAATAAAATTAAATGAAATTTGTGCAAGTAAAATTTAAAAAAATAATAAAAAAAGCAACAAATAACTTTTTATTACTAGTTTATAGTTGTTGTTAATGATGATGCTGATGACAATAAAAATAATAATAATAATGATAATTTTGTATCTGGATCTGGAATGTGTTTTTCTCATAAGCACAACAGCAGAAAGTGTAAAAGAAAAGAATAAACATAAAATTAAACACAAACAAACAAATGCACATCACATAAAGCTAACAGTGCTGTGCATTTTATCTTTAGATTTTTTTTTATATGATCCTATATATATATATATATATATATATTAGGGATGCACGATATGAAAAATGTTAACCGATATTGATAACCGATAATTAAGTCCTTCTCATGGCTGATACCGTATATCATAAATAATAATTTATATTATAATTTTCATATAATCTGCAGTTTGTGCACCCAGGAGAATACAAAATCTAAGATGCACTGATGAAACTGATATTTAAGTAGCTCTGGCCTAACTATAATAGCAAACATCTCTTCAAATGTTTTTACTTTTTGTGTAAGGCACCACAATACTTAGTAACAGAAATGGTTTAACAGAACTATGACGGAACTATAGTTTATCTGCAATTAACAACTCATTAACAACAAATTTATATTCAAATATGTCATGTATAAAGAAATGCATCTATTCAACCTTTTTAGTGCATGAGGATGAGGAAGTTATATAGGGACTTTAAGTAACAGCTGCGAATGGAATGGCTACGTAACATAAAAATCATTAAGCAACCTAAACAAGACGGCGCAACGCGGCATTCAGTCATTTATTTAAATACAAATGATGGATTATGAGGAGGATGTTTAGGCAATAATTACATGGTTCTCTTTACATATTAAAAAATTACACACATTAAAATTAGCTTAAAGTTTAAGTTTAAAACATAATCAACACAGATTAAAGGAAAGACTAATGGTAGAATCGTATACTGATGGAATTAAATGGTATATACCATAAAACGCAACATTTAACTACATAAGCTGTCACATTGTAACAACTACGGCAAAACAGCTGTTCTCTCCTAGTAGACGGTTACAGAAGAACGCCACGAAGTAGCAGTTGAAGTCGCGAACGCGCAATATGACGTTGGAATGCCGTTGCCATTGCAGCAGTGGAGGCTGCTTAAAGTCCCTAATTATTATTTATTTTTAATACAGCTTCCCCACAATAACGACCTTTCAAGTGAGATATAAGATTTGTTGTGTTAAAACTTGATGCCTTTTTTCCTCCTCTCGGAATCCTTGCTCAACATGTGTTACAAATAGCAATGGTATTGTCCTCCTCCTACCACCGAGAAAAACGTCCAGACCGGAGAAGACATGTTCACAAATGATGACGTAATGAGCGCGACACAAGCTGAGAGTCACTGCAGTTTAGAGCTGCAGTCACTTGCACTTGAAAAGTGGATGACTCTCAGATAAATCAGACTGATTGATTGATTTACCAGCAAGCGTACTTTATCGAATCTAGTTATCTAGTTATTTATTTATCGGAGCAATAAAAATGACGTAATTTTCACCCATATCGGTAAATAATCTGGCCGATAAATATCGTGCATCCCTAATATATATATATATATATATATATATATATATATATATATATATATATATATATATATATATATATATATATATATATGATGTAATGTCAATATGCAGCTAAACTGTATATTGACATTGTAAATATGCCATGCACTGAAGCTCCCTAAATTGAAAACGTAATTTTTATTTGAAATTGAGAACGATGGAGGGAGAGATAGTTTGCTATGTGCTCCACTGGGGTTTTCTAACAGGTCGACAATTTGATTCTCCTCTCTCACTTTCACCTATAATGCAAAGCAGAGTTTGATGAGGTCCAAACACCTTCAGAGATACTCTTTTCTACAGTCAAATATCCCTAACCCGGCCTTACGTACGGCTTGTCAGCATACATGTGTTTGTGAAGCCCATCTGTTGATCACCATGTGCTGCTTTAACGGTGACTTCTGTCACAAATCTGCATCGGTGACCTTGGTGCACAGGCAGTGGTCAAAGCTCTCTTTCTCTATCTGTCTCTCTCTTTGAATAAAGAGGATTAGAGCAGTACTGGACATAAGCTTCCACTTATGTAAATACATGCAAATAAGCCGGTGCTATGAACGGATTGGCCATGATCCAGAACAACTTGTGTTTTTGAAAGGATAATAAAAAGTGCAGAAGACAAGTCGAGCCACTTCGCTGCTCTGCGCATGGATAAATGTTTCTGTGCTCTCAAATCCGTGATTACAGTTTAAGCTGTAGAGCCATCAACCTGGAGACGGATTCTGGAACTGGAACAGCTGTAGAGATTCATTAAAAAAGCACTGCTTGGGTCCTGAAAGCCATTAGGGGAGTAAAGTGGCAGGTAGAGTCACTGACACACACACATTGGTAGCCTATATGTGGTTTACAGCGACTCTCCTTACACTGTAAAAAGATTGCTGTAAATTTTACAGTAACTTACTGGCAGCTGGATGCCATTAAGTTACTGTAAAAATGGTTACAGTATTATTACTGTAATTACATTTACAGTATAATAATGCCCTTACCGTATTTTCATTTACAGTATTTTTACCATATTTTCATTTACAGTGTCAGTGCTGTAGTGTTTATTTTCATGTAGTTTAAACATTTTTTACCTGTAAAAAAAAAATCAAATTGTGGTACAGCACTGTAATCCATGATTTTTACCACCCCAACCCCATAAAAATCACAATAACTGATGAGCATTAGTTCTGATAATATTCTTTTTAATTGTTGAACATTTTCTTTTTAAAAGTACAAATTACAAGTCTTGATCTCAAGGATGAACTAGCTGAAAAAAGGGCATCACCACAGTACCCTGGGCACTTTGTATCATGGCAAAACATACACATACTGAAAAGCAAAAACAAGTAAGTGCAGTAAAGGTCATTGCACAGTGTGTCCGAAATTTTCGCACGTTAAAAAATAAATACGACCTTGCGTTGTGTCAATCACGTTTACACACTGCCTCAAACTTCCGTCCGTCATAAAAAAAAATTGGATCAGGTTTGATTTTCTGCGTTTTCGCATCTGTAGCATGTATTTGGATAGGAAAGGATGAGGAATACGAAAAAACGGAAAAACACATGTAAAAATTTCGGACTCAGTGTGCAATGACATTAACATTCAAAAGTTTTTGAACAGTTTTTGATTTTTAAAGAATTCTCTTCTGCTCACCAAGCCTGCATTTATTTGATCCAAAATACAGCAAAAGCAGTAATATTGTGAAATATTTTTACTATTTAAAATAAGAGCTTTCTATTTGAATATATTTTAAAATGTAATTTATTCCTGTGATCAAAGCTAAATTTTCAGCATCGTTACTCCAGTCTTCAGTGTCACATGATCCTTCAGAAATCATTCTAATATGCTGATCAACATTTATCATTATTATTATCATCATCATAAATATTTAAAACTGTTGAGTACATTTTTTCAGGATTCTTTGATAAATAGAAATATACAAAGATCAACATTTATCTTAAATAAAAATATTTTGTTACATTATACACTATACCATTCAAAAGCTTGGATTCAGTATTTTAGGGGTTATAGAAATTACTACTTTTATTTAGCAAGGATGGTTTAAATTGATCTGAAGTGAAGATAAAGACATTTATAATGTTACAAAAGATTTCTATTTCAGATAAATTCTTTCTATTCATCAAGGAAACCTGAAAAAATTACACTCAGCTGTTTTCAACATAATAATAATAATAATAATAATAATAATAATAATAATAGTTTTTTGAGCAGCAAATCTGAATATTAGAATGATTTCTAAATGATCATGTGACACTGAAGACTGGAGTAATAATGTTAAAAATTCAGCTTTGATGACAGGAATAAATTACATTTGAAAATATATTCAAACAGAAAACATTTATTTTAAATAGTAAACATATTTCAAAATTGTACTGTTTTTGCTGTACTTTGGATCAAATAAATGCAGGCTTGATGAGCAGAAGAGGCTTCTTTAAAAACATTACAAATCTTACTGTTCAAAAACTTTTGACTGGTAGTGTTAATAAAATGAAATAATACAGTAAAATGAGTTTGTGTTGTTGTGTTAAATTTCAGTAATTTTGACAGTCAAAGTTGACAAGCTCACCGATGAGATTCAGGATGGGATTCAGGCAGATCCTTTTTCTTTGCACCCTCTTTCCAGAATTCCAGCTGATCTGTGACTTTCAATGCATTTTGGTGCCACAAAGATTGACTGTCTGAATGAACCTGCAAGCACAAGAAAAAAAAAGGTTCTAGGGTGAGTGGATAGCCGGGGCTTTGCCCAGAGACATTAATTTATGTATCAGAATACATGGGATACAAGTCAAATAAAACAGGCTTTTTTTTAAAGCGACAAGTAATTAATTGTAATTTGCACTTACAAATTGCATAAATAATATTATGGAATTAATTGTGTTTTTAAATATAAACACAAATATTTTTAACTCAAAAATATGTAATGATAGAAAAAAATAGAAAATAGAATGATAATTGTAAAAATGAGACTAAAATTACCAGTAGGTGGCAGCAAGCCACCGTCTCAGTGACTGAGCCATTGAATCATTTATTCAATCAATTCATTACAAACTGCTGATTCATTCAGGAAAGAAGAAACTATTTTTATGAATGGATCAGTGAATCACTGATTCAAGGCATTCAAAAAAGGTAAATTCATTCAGTAATGAAACACTGTTGTGTGCAGAGATGCACAACATGTCTTTGTTTAGAACTGTTTTTGCGAAATAGAGCAAAAACACAATATTTTCTTCACGATTTAAATCACTTAATGTTAAATTCTTGTTTATTGAATTTTGTTGCCCTGACACTTAGTAAACTCTGCCACAGACCATGCTAAATGCTAACCAATCTGTTCATATAATCTAGTCATTTCTAAATGTGTGTATGTCCTAGAAAATCTGTGCTTATAATTCCATGATTAAAAATCTATATTTGTTGCTATACAGCAACAGTAATCTAATTTTGTTAGATGGGGATATCGATATTATGAATTTATAGGCTACAGTAAGTTAAAGATACCTGAAGCAGTTGCATTTTGCTGTTTAAATGCTGGTTTAATAGAAATAATTTGAATGCACATGAAAACTCAATCTTGATGCGCACAAGACATGGTAATAAAAACATTCGGGGCTTCAGCCCCCTTAGCCCACCCCTAGCGCCGCCCCTGTTTGATTCCCAGGGAATGAATAACTTAATAAAATGCCTAGAGGAGCGCAGGGCACAAACTAACACAGGGTTAGTTGTAACACACATGGTTTAAATATTTCCACACATGCTAGCATAACCAAATTTACAGTATTTACTAGCTACCATATCAACACTATATATATAGAAAATAAAGTGCACCAAAATTAAAAAATCTTTTGACGATGTCGCTGAATATTTATTCTACCAAAGTAGAAGTAAATTTCTGGCTGAAGTTAAATTTTGTCATCTCAGTTTTTAGTATTAAGTTAAAATTAGACAAATCTGCTATTATTTTAATCTCCAATCTGTTATTTATCAGTTTAGATAGTTTTGTAATGCTTCGCTAACTAGCAGAAGACACTAACCAGTTTTAAATTCCAGTTGCACAGATGGGGAACGTTGTAACACTGCGTTATTAAACTATGCTATTCTATGACATTAGCAATGCAATTTACACCATTTACTTTTATGAGTTTTAATGAGAAGCCACAAGAAGCAGGTGAATAAAGACTGACAATTGATGTTTAATGTATTATTATTTCAAGAAATGCAAAGCATTTTGGCTCGTTTATGTGTCCCGTGTCATATGACAGCTGTGTGTGGAGGGAGGGGAGTGTATCATTTATGAATTTCTGAATTGCTGTGTCTCATTTAGAAAGCTGCGTCCTCCGGAGGTCTCATTCGAAGGGTGCATACTTCATCGAGGCTGTCTCATTTCAGAACAGCAAGTAGGACACTCCAAATGCGACCTTCGAATACGACCTTCTTTCACAGGAATTTCGGAGGATGCATCAGGTGTATTCTTCGCTGCTACAGATAACCTACAATTCTTTGCGTCGCCATAAACAACCGTAGTTAATTTGAAAAATGCCAGCGCCGGCTGTTTTGGGGCACCACTGACTTCCATAGTAGGAAAAAGAAATACTATGGAAGTCAATGGTGCCTCAGAACTGCTCTGTTTCCCATATTCTTCAGAATATCTTCCTTTGTGCTCAGTAGAGCAAAAACATTCATACAGGTTTGGAACTACTTGAGGGTGAGTAAATGATGATAGAATTTTCATTTTTTTGGGTGAACTATTCCTTTAACTTAAAGTGCCTCCAGTAAAAACTGATAAACTTTGTCCTTAATATCCTCCTCCTTTTTCTCTCTCTAACAGATGTCTGTTGTACGTGCGCTGCAGCTCCTCAAACACTGAGCAAATTAAAACAAGTAAAAGTTTTTTTTTTTTTTAAATTGCTTTCCAAATTTAGAAATATTTTTCCTTCGTTTACGTAGTGTGAGAGTGCAACAATGCTCTAAATGTGTTGGCAAATCAACGTGATACTTCCTGTTTTCTTTTCCGCCCGTCCTGCGAAGGCCGTCTCGTTTAATTCTAGATTGAGGACATTTCGTATATGTTACGCATACTACAGAGGATGCAACCTCCAGAGGATTCGACCTCCGGAGGACACAGTCTTCTAAATGAGACACAGCCAATGTGTTTCTTCATTTGCGGACTCTGTTTTGAACTACACTGTACAGGTAGCTGTGTGTTGCTATCAGGGTCGTCCCAAGCATGTTTGCAATGTGTTCATTGTCAAAGTCAAAAATTGGATTATTTTTAAATCTTAAAAAATGCCATTATTTTATTTGAAAAAGTTAATGATTTTATTTTATTGACAAAATATTGTCTTGTATTTTTTTTTTTCATTAGATTCGATAACATTTTAAGCTGTCATATGGTTATGCTACAACGTGCCCCTCACATGTTACAATCATAGACTGTAAAAAAAAATGGACGTAGTGTCCGTGACGTCACTCGTAGGTTTCTGAAAAGCATTTTTGAAGCCTAAAGTGGGCGGAGCCGACCGCCGCCATCTTGGAAACGCGTCCCCGCGCGTCACTCCCGGATAATCGAAAATGGGCAAAAAGGCGGGACGTGGGTGAAGCTGAGCTGAAACCACGCCCCTCTGTAGTGACAGCAGTGTTGCCGTGCAAAGACAAAACACTATAACTTCGTTTTTGGTCGAAAATGAGTTATTGATCATTTTGGGACATTATGACCTTTATCATGTGTTAAGTATCATGGAGAAAAGCCCCGGAGAAACCAAGGCAGAACACAGTATAACATCAGTTACAGCTCTTTGATTTTGTTTTGAACGCTCAAATGAAGTTATGGTGCTCTGCATTTGTTTGCATTCGTTCGTCAATACTGTGCCAGCCTGGAGTTATACGGTATTCTGACTTTGTTTTACTTTCCAATAAAGTCTGCCACGTTTAAATTACGGTGTAACTTGTGTACTTTTATACATCTGTCGGCACTTCATTAGACAAACAAATGAGAGAGATCGCGATCTCACCCTTTATGTTAGCGAACATTGCAAATGGTTGCAAAACGGTATCCACTCACGTTTAACTATTGGTCTGGTTGTTATGGTCAGAAAAAAAAAGAATCACATTTCTAGATGTTATAGCCTAGCCAATGATCACTAGATTTTATCCAGATGTTACTAAAATGATTCTGTAAATGGTGATCAGCACCATATATAATGTGGAAGTTACTGCCTTTTGGCGTGACATCTCATCGCAGACAGTGCAAAAGCAGAATACAATATCAATATAGCGGTAGAAATCAAGTTTGAGATCATTTTCATTAAAACATCCAGTTGCCAGATTCCCAGTGTCCTACCTATAATTATTTTTTTTCTATACAAATACAAATCTTTAAAGCCAGTTTTCTAAGTTTCACACTCTAGCGAGTTTCACACTCTGGAGCAGAGCGGCAATCCACCTGTCACTCAAGTGGCCACGCCCTTAATTATGCAGAACTTTAAGGCTTAATATAATTTAAACGGATGAGTTATAAAAAAATTCACCCCCCTCACAGTTGTCATGAAGGGCGAAATTAGCTATATAGATCAAAATCATTTTTTGCACCAGGCTGTAAACATGTTTTTTTCTGCTGTAAAGTTGGGCATTTTAACATGGAGAGTCAATGGGATTGACTCCCTTTTGCAACCAGCCTCCAGCGGCCAGTCGATGAATTGCAGTTTTAGTCACTTCCGTGTTGGCTTCACAAGAGAGAGTTGGAGGTTGCCGCTTGGTTACAATGTACCCCACCTACGGGGCATGTTGTCACATTTCACTTCCATTCTTTTTAGGTAAATAGCAAAAAACATATACACTGTAATTATGAAACAACGCAACATACAGTATTTGTACTAGACAAGTGTGAAATAAAAGTGTATAAAAAAATTATACTCTGAACCCCACGTGGATTTACACAAACTAAGAAATTCAAACAGTGTTGGGTTGTGCGTCCTGCTCCCCTACTTTAAATACAATATAACTTGCTTTGGATTAAAGCATCTGGCAAATGCATGAATGTAAATGCAGTGTAAAACAAAATATATTTTGGGTTACCTAATTCTGTAAAACGGACAGCTGGCTGTATGATGATTCTGCCCTCATATTCAGGATCCTGTTTTTGCTTGGAGAAATCTCCTGTAACAGACAGAGTCACAACACCCTTGTAGTGTTACTATAGTTATGATCAGAAAAAAACTACCGTACTGCAATACAAACATTTTTAATAAAATAAACATTTTTGGTAATACTTTACAATAAGATGTCATTTGTTAACATTAATTAATGTATTAACTAACAAGAACAAACACAACTTGGGATTTTAATAATGCATTAGTAAATGCTGAAATTAACATTAACTAATATTAATAAATGCAGTAGAAGTATTGTTCATTCTTAGTTCATGTTTACTAATGATTTTAACTAACGTTACTGTTAACTAATGAACTTTTTACACTTGTAAAGTGTTACCACATTTTTTTTAATATTTATTAGAAAAACTTACTATATTAATATATTAATATATTGCTAGCCAGTTCCTCTCTTTAAGAAGTAAACTAGTTCTACGAGTTAGTGGAGAACAGCAGCCCCTGGCTAATTTGGCTACTGTAGTAACACTAGTTAAGTTGATGAAAGCTCACCTGTTGTTACGACGGCAATCACAGGAAAAAGACTCCAATACTCCTTTGATGCAGATAACATGACCACAAACTTGAAAATAAAATACAAAAGATGTACTTTACAGTGGTATTTCTTAACTCAGTTTTCCTCAGTATTTCATGTTAGCTCGCGATTTTATTTTACGTCTCTAAAGTTACATAACATAACACACGTTTCTAACTTAAATAGCATTTGAAGAGAATTGCACTTGCGATAAAGACGCAGTGTACAAAAGGTATCATGCTTCACTGTGTTCGTTAACTTTGGCTAACTGACATTATTAAACTTACCAGTTGATTTTTATCATTGATACTATTGCATTCACAAGAAGAGACTCCAAAATACACCTTCAACATTGCAGACGACATCCAGACTAGAAACTTGAAAAGAACAAACAAAAGAAGTAGTTGAAAATACTGTTTAAAATCTCCACTGAATTGAAACACTGGCATTGCCTAACGCACTTTACCTCAGTAACGTTATTTCACGTTAGTTTGTTGTTAAGGTTAAGTAAAGACTGGCCGGATTAACTAACTTGCATTAAAGGGCAGCAGAAAAACCTACAACCTACAAACGTGTTTCTTGGTTTAATAAGGTTTATTTCGACTAATATAGGTGACCTTAATTTACTCACCAGTCGATGTTATCACCGTTATGGCGGCCGTCAATCAGAAAAAAAGGCCCCAACTCCCGAAATGAAAAACGACACAATGATGTTAGTTTGTTGTTAACAAGTTAAAACATTTTAAAATATCTCAGTTTTGCATAAAACAGAAATAATATACCATACCAACCTTTTTGTCGAGTTAACAGTGCAACATTTCTCTTTTGTCCTTCTACCGCTGCTTCCTCCAAAGAGTAAACAAAAGAAATCTCCCTTGCCATTGGTCAGTTTTTCGCGGGCAAATTCACTACTGTAAATGTTTACTATAAATGGATACAGTATATATATTTTACAGTATCTTACTGTACATATTACAGTAAAATACTGTTCAAATTACAAAAATCGGTTACAGTGTAGGTTTAATGATTTTTATGCTGGACAAACTGTATTTTCTATCACCTAACTCTACCCCTAAACCTACCCCTAACACAAAACTTTCTGCATTTTTAGATTTTCAAATATAATCTAAGCCATTTGGTTTACAAAGACACAGGAAGTATTCTCATAAACCATATTCACTTTGTAATACCTATGTAATTATATACATTGTATTCTCGTAAACCATATAAACCACACACACACACACACACACACACACACACACACACACACACACACACACACACACACACACACACACACACACATTTACAGTACTGCTTGTTACTGTGGTTGCAACCTGTTATCACATCAGAAAAAGACGTTCTGTAATCTAAGAATCCCTATCGAGTTTTCTTTATTAAATTAGCTGTTCCTAATATTATAAATATTATAGGATTTTTACTAAAGCTGTAAACTGAATGAAAATGTTATCACACATTTATAAATGTTATCACACATTTACAAATAAAAAAGTATTTAATCTTATTAGTGGGTCAGATATATAATGATAACCACAGGAAGTGGGCCAACATACATTTAAACAGGTTAAGCACACTATTCACAGATACAGTAATTTGTCAATAAATAAATATATATATATATATATATATATATATATATATATATATACATATTCTACAATTCATATGATTAAGTGTATTTTATTGTCTCTGTAGATAAATTGCTCTATATTGAATCAGGGTATCAGGGTCTTTGCTATGGGGAGAAATGTGGTGACAATTCTAGAAAAAAAAAAAAAGCCAAAACAGTAATATTTCATATTACTATACAGCTCTAAATTAAATAAAAATTTAATCGCACATTTTTCTATGATTATTTTGGGGATTCAGTTTGTATTTTTTTTTACAATCATTAAATATTATGTAAAATCAACATAGACTATACATTTTTTTTTTAATATTAATTTATTTTTAAATAGTATCTTTTGTTTAATTAAAAAAGCATAAAAAAAACATGTAGCGTGTGTCGACACCCCCCCCACACACACACACATCCAAAAACACCTTTGCAGCCATTCTTCTCTCTCTTTCTGTTAATTAGTCAAATTTAATGAGAAATGTTAGTGAAAGGGGTCACATCAAAGTACATCTCTTCTGTTAAACAGCCTCAAGGAAAGAGAAGGCACTGGTGTTCTGTAACTTGTGAAGATGGAGTTTCTAATGTTAATACTTTTTTCTTGGAATTTCATGATGTGTTTCATAAACACTAAGCTTCTAAGTTTCCACGACAAGTTGTCTATCCACACAGAAAACAAAAATGTTATACATCACAGCCAATTTTTTAAATGTATACTGTAAAATTTACAGTAAAAAAGCAGCAGCTGTGGTTTTTACAAAAAGCTCTCAAATGTGCGTTACTAAAAACAAATACGAGAAGAAAGTATATAAAATATACTTACAAATTGTGTCGCACAGAGACATCTGGAAATACGACAATTCACAGAATTGACCATTTTAACATCCAATGTTAAATAATTTACAGTTATTCCACTGTATTAATGGAAGTTGGAGTTAACAGGTTTTAACTGTAACATTTTTTTTTTTTGTCATGTTTAACAGTGCACAGTTATTTTTGTGTGATTGACATTTTTTCCTCTACATTTCATCATAGTTCCACTCCATATGTTCTTGTTCAATAAACTGACTTGGTTTAGAAATCATGTTTCTTTAAGATTACAGTTTTCACACATCCTCTAGAAATATTGATCCTGGCACCTGAAATGACCTGAAACGCTGCCAATTCCCTCGCGCTTTTCTCCCTCGCCTTCAGACAGGCCTGGTTTATCAGACAGTGTGATGTCAGAGCTTAACTGTGTCTAAAAGCGTTCTCTTGTTCTAGGTGTTGCACATAACAGGGTAAAACAGGCAGATGACAGATGAGTAAGCTCCATTAGCCACAAAGACAGATGGAGAGACAGAGGCTGAGCTTTCATATAAGAGGCCCCTGGTGGATGCGATATGTGTTGTTTGAAGAATCAAAAACCATCCATTTCTCTCTCCCTCATGTCCATGTACACACACTGTTCTCTCCGAATCGTTTTCCCGTCTCTTCACAGATCTTGACAGGCTTCATCAGAGTTCGGATCTGTTCTGGCTGGATGGGCTCTAAGTCTTGTTAGTTAGGGTACACAGCTGTTAGCCTCTCACACTTTGTGAGTCAGTGGCTGCTAAAGTCATGTCTGCTGAAGTTAGCCGTGGTGTCGAGTGTCCTGGCAGGTGGAGGTTTGGCTGTGAAAGTCAGCATGGCCTCCGTAGTGAAGACTCACATGAGCCGGGCTGTCACTTTACCGCTGACTCAAATGTCTCCCCGTATCACCTTCATCACATTCATTTGTACTGTATATTTCATGAAACCCGTATACTCCACAAGCTGCACCATTTTATATAAATTGACCCACAAAAACAACATTTGGATGTTTTATACTCTAGCCTTAAAAAGTTTGGGATGGTAAGATTTTTTTTTTTTTTTTTATGTTCTTGAAAGAAGTCTCTTATGCTCACCAAGGCTGAATTTACTTATAAATATTAGTACAACTTAAAGTAACCATTTTCTAATTTAATATATTTGAAAATGTAATTTATATCAGTGATGGCATAGCTGAATTTTTAGGCAATCATTCTAATGCTGATCTGGTGTGCAAGGAACATTTCTTATTAATGTTGAAAACAGTTGTGCTGCTTAACATTGTAATGGAAACTGATTTTTACAGGATCCTTTAATGACCAGAAAGCAGGTTTTGTTTGAAATAAATATATTTTGTAACTTGTCATTTAATGCATCTTTTATGAATAAAAGTATTAATTTATTTTATTTTCACAAACTTTTAAACTGTAGTGTACATCACTGTGAAAATATAGGAATGTTATGACAAATAAAGGAAAAAATCTATTTTAAAATGTGCCAGATTCTTAGAAATGTACTCTATCTTTGTATTCATGTTGGTTTCATTTGGATTTGAAAAACTTTTGTACCATCAAGTGAAGTTCCAATTTATTTGAATATAGCTGTTTTTCATTATATTGTTGTTTTACAAGTCACTGAATTATTAATTTGAATTTGTTGGGTGTTTTATCTTATTTCAGTTTTTTTTTTTTTCTCTTTAATGTAAATTATTATCATTTTGGGAGTTGTACCCCATTACATTTTACAGCCTGAACTAACCCTGTCTTGTTATCAGTTCAAATAATCTTATATTTTAAGAGACTTATTGACCTTGATGCAGTCGTGAGGGTCTGCAGAGATTCTCTCTGACATCATTTCCTGTTGTTGTTTTTTTCCCAACCCTTCTTCTCAATATTTCAATAAATTGTTGAAACTTTGCTTATCAATCTGTGACATCATGTGTCATATTACTGTCATCAACAGCTGATTGCTGCAGGTTTATCCACTAGGCCCGCAACTCTTGTATTAGCATAGTTTTTTCTATTGTTTAGGGTGATATAAAGAGCTCAGATGACACAGGAAAGGAACCGACAGAACACTTTTTCACATTTCCGCCATTATTGCCGCCTTAATGATCAGCATGCATAAATTATACAGCTCAGACATAGACAAAACACTATAAACCTCTCTATGACAATCTAATGCCAATTCCTGTTATTCGAACTGGCAGCTTCAGGGGTTGCACAAAAGTCACATTAATTACAAGAGCCCAAATTATTTCATAGAGGGATGTGGGATGTATCTGATGTTGCTGTGACTCTCCTCTGTTCTAATGAGACTCTGGAGTCTGGAACCAGAGAGCCACATCTTCCTTGATCTTAGTTTCCCTCCCTTATTAACTCACTCCCATATGATCGGATGTGTGTGTATGTGTGTGTGGCAGAATAGGTCTCTTAAAAATGTGTCTGATTTATCATGCATAGCAAAAGTGTGGCAGGAATTATTCAAGAGACTTACGAGGACCCCTGGTTAAGTGCAAGTGTGTTATCGCACGAGTCCTTCTTTTAAAGCTGCCACGCCTGTAAAATTAGCATGAAAGGAGATTTAGTCTCGTGCACACTGTTTCATTAAGTATTATAGCAGAGACATTATTAGTGCACCATCCAGCCGGTAATAAAACCCAGCAGCGTTCGGCCGGGTTCTGAGAGGTGGGGTGTGGGATCTCATAAGCTCTCTGCAGGCAGGAGGGCAGACGGACCAGGCCATAACACAGGTAATTACGCAAACTCTAGTGTCAAAGGTTCACCATGAACACACAGAGAGAGAAATACAGGCATAAAAAGAGAGAGGGGGACAGAATCACACCTGGTTCACGCAGCATGCTAATTAACAGCTAGGGAGTGATATGCAGTGCATGTGGAGAGGGTTGGGTTTATTGGGTCCATGCAGTCTTAAAAGCAGGTTTAATATAACTCAGCTCTGCGAGGTGAGAGGTTGCTGAGGTTCTGGCTTTTCGCACTTCTGTTCTTTGCACACTTTCTGCTTCGCTAATGCTAGAGGCGTGGCGTGTGAAAAGAAGCAGAGGAGAATTTGGATCAGGCCGCTGTTATGCTGTTGGTAATGTACTGGTGGGAGCAGATGAAAGGATGGATTACTGGGGACAGATTTATGGATGATTTTTTACTTAAACAGAGGCAGATCTGTGGCAGTCATTCAAGTTAGGTGAATTAACATGCCGCACATTATGATATTTACAGTATATGTATGTATATATATATATATATATATATATATATATATATATATATATATATATATATATATATATATATATATATATATATGACTTTGGTGGTGAGAAATCTGGTCACCCAAATAACATGTCAAATACATAAGAAATTCTGAAATTAATGTTTTAATAACAATTTACAGTTTACACTATAAATTACACCTTTTGTACTAGAGGTCACATGACCAGTGTCACAAATTTGATGAGTGACCCCAAAAAAGTGGAGAATCTTACATTTCTAATATTCATTTTAACTCATAATTATTTTAACACACTGTTTTTAGCTTTAAATTTGATTTTGAATCTCAAATTTTCATCGTGGTCTTAGACTGTTAGATCCAATCTGTATATCTGCTAATTTGAATAAGATAAATAGAGAGAGATACTAAGAGAAGGATGTTTGTGTTTTTGTTATGTATTTGTGTGTGTGTGGATAATCTCATGTGCCCGTTCTGACCTTTTCCACACACATTTCCTCTGTAGATGTCATTAGAGATTTTACTCATTACCATCTATTCGCTGCCCCAGATATGCAGAACACATATTTAAGGATTGAATAAAGCCAAATGTGATATGAATATTTAGATAATATTTAGACAACACTTCTGTAAAGATAGCCCACTGAGGCGAGAGCTTAGTGAATCCAAGTGCAGATTTATTTACAAAGGTGATATCCAAAGTACAAACAGACGAAGACTTGACATGAACAGACTAGACTAGACTAGACTAGACTAGACTAGACTAGACTAGACTTGACTTGACTTGACTAAAACAGTCACCAACAGCAGGTTAAATACATTCAATACAGGACAGGGAACAAAGGCAATGACATGGCTACTTATAACAAACAATGAGGGTCACATGACATGAACAAACCAATCAAAACATGACAATGAACAAGGGAACCAATAGCATGAAGACATGAGGGAAGGGGAAGCAAGACACAAACAGGAACCGTAACGACACTTCAAAATAAAAGACATGGAAAACAAGAACATGAAACAGAACCCAAAACAGACCTTACAACTACATAAAATAACATGACTACATACACTTCCAAAAGAGTAATAAAAGCAGTAGCTAACTTTTAAAGCCCTAGACTACATACACTTCCAAAAGAGTAATAAAATCAGTAGCTAACTTTTAAAGCCCTATTCATCAAGAAAAAAAATATATAAATAATATATATACAGGTGCATCTAAAAAAAGAAAAAATTTGTAACTTAGTTCAAAAACTGAAACTTTCATATATTCTAGATTCATTACATATAAAGTAAAATATTTCAATAGTTTTTCTGTTTTAATTTTGATGATTAGAGCTTACAGCTCATGAAAGTCAAAAATCCAGTATCAAAATATTAGAATATTTACATTTGAGCTTCATTAAATTACCATCCCTACAGTATAAATTCCGGGTAACTCTTGTTCTTTGAAACCACAATAATGGGGAAGACTGCTGACTTGGCAATGGTTCAGAAGGCAATCATTGACAGCCTCCACAAAGAGGGTAAGTCACAGAAGGTCATTACTGAAAGGGGTGGCTGTTCACAGAGTGCTGTATCAAAGCAAATTAAATGCAAAGTTGACTGGAAGGAAGAAATTGGGTAGGAAAACGTGCATAAGCAACAGGGATGACTGCAAGCTTGAGAATACTGTCAAGCAAAGCCGATTCAAACACTTGGGAGAGCTTCACAAGGAGTGGACTGAAGCTGGAGTCAGTGCATCAAGAGTCACCACGCTCAGACGTCTTCAGGAAAAGGGCTACCAAGCCACTTCTGAAACAGAAACAACGTCAGAAGCATCTTACCTGGGCTAAGAAGAAAAAGAACTGGACTGGTGCTCAGTGGTCCAAAGTCTTCTTTTCAGATAAAAGTAAGTTTTGCATTTCATTTGGAAATCAAGGTCTGGAGTCTGGAGGAAGACTGAAGAGGCACAGAATTCAAGCCGCTTGAAGTCCAGTGTGAAGTTTCCAAAGTCAGTGATGATTTGGGGTGTCGTGACATCTGCTGGTGTTGGTCCATTGTGTTTTATCCAAAGTCCAAAGTCAATGCAGCCGTCTACCAGAAGATTTTGGAGCACTTTATGCTTCCATCTACTGACAAGCTTTATGGAGATACTGATTTCCTTTTCCAGCAGGACTTTAACACTTTCCCACAGTGCCAAAACCACTTCCAAGTGGTTTGCTGACCATGATATTACTGTGCTTGACTGGCCAGCCAACATGCCTTACCTGAACCCCAAATGGAATCTATGGGATATTTTCAAGAGAAAGATGAGAACTAAAAACTTTTTCACGATATTCAATTTTTTTTAGATGCACCTGTATAATATATAAGGTTTGTTCCAAAAACCTAGTGAGTTGCCTATTATAGACACTTTCAGCCGGGCTTGAATCCAGAATATATTAACATCTATGATGCCTTCAAGGTTGCTGCCTATGTAGACAGCTTACTAGATTTTGAGACAGAACTGTATTTTTTCCAACCTTCCAAACAGTGAAAAATCAGTCACCTCATTTATGAGGCTCAGTAGAGATGCATTCTAAAAAGAGCCAGCCAATCAAAAAACTTGAACTCCCTCCAGCAGACCAATTACAATCATGCTGCTCTCACTAAACCAGATGCAGAACTGGAAATCTCATTCTACACGGTCTTAGGAAATTACACATATACAAATACACTATGCAAATAGTAAAATATGTGCTTTCTAGTGATGTGTACTGTATGTGTATGTTGACATAATCACAATGAAATAGTTGTGACTGATTCAAATGAATTCAGGACGAGAGCTATTAGATGCTTGGATGTATTTGTCTTATTAAAGATATTACACAATATACTTAAGTATACATGAGTAAGTATATTAATAATAACTCCATTCTAGCAAACTGAAAGATTCCTTATCCTTTCATTATGAAAAGTAATAGGAAGGTCACTGGAAATGCATTGATCAGTGGGGACCTGGTGTGACCTGGGTTTTTCCATTACTGTCACAGAAGTAAAAACTCATTCAGCTTCACGACCTTGCGTTGCGCTTTTGGCACCCTCCAAGTGTTTTAGTGCTGATGCAGAGCTTATTAAGGAGGAAACAGTACTGCAGACTTCTAAACTTGTGCTCGTCAAGGAAAATGGTGCATTAAATCCTCCTGAGGTTGATTATAGGGAGTGTTACTGTATGTGGGTTAGAGAGAGAAATCCCTTCAAAACAGATATAGTTAAAACCTCTTTCACATCACTGTTTGATATCTTGTGTTTTAACAGGCACCTCGGTGAGAAGATTTATTGAATAAAATATTTATTATTGCTATTTAGTCTCTTTTTTCCATTAGTCAAATATTGAAATATTCCCCTCCTTTCATCTCATTTCCTCTCTTCTTGTCTCCTCTCCTCTCTGTTCTTTTTTTTGTCTCTTCTCGTTTCATCTCCTCTCATTTTGTCTCATTTCCTCTCATCTTGTCTCATTTACTCTCATTTCATCTTCTTTTCTCTCACCTTGATCTTTTTCCTCATCTGATTTCTTCACATCGCATCTTCTCTCATTTAATCCTTTTGTCTCATCTCCTCCTGTCTCATCTCAACTTCTCTCCTTTACTCTCGTCTCACTTCCTCTCATTTTTTCCTCTCATCATTTTACCTCGTCTCATTTCCTCTCGTTTGGTCTCTACTCATCTCATTTCCTCTCATCTTTTTACCTCGTGTCTCATTTTCATCTCTTATTTCTTACTGTCTCACATCTTTTCTCCTCTCGTCTTGTTTCATTTCCTCTAATTTTTTACTCAGCATCTCATTTCTTCTCATGTCCTCTCCTTTTTTCTCCTTTCCTCTGATTTCATTTCTTCTTATCTCATCTGATTTCAGCTCATCTCCTCTCCTCTTGTCTCATCTCCTCTCCTCTTGTCTCATTTCCTCTCATCTTGTCTCTTCTCTTTTTTAACCTTGTCTCATTTCCATCTATTTATTTCTTACTTTCTCACATCTTTTCTCCTCTCATCTTGTCTCATTTCTTCTCATCTCCTCTCTTTTTGTCTCCTTTCCTTTCCTCTTGTCTCATTTCTTCTTATCTCATCTGGTTTCCTCTCATTTCCTCTCCTCTTGTCTCATTTCCTCTCATCTTGTCTCTTCTCTTTTTTTAACCTCGTCTCATTTCCATCTATTTATTTCTTAATTTCTCACATCTTTTCTCCTCTCCTCTTGTCTCATTTCCTCTCATTGTTTACCTCTTGTCTCATTTCTTCTCGTCTCCTCTCCTTTTTCTCCTTTCCTCTTGTTTAATTTCTTCTTGTCTCATCTGATTTCTGCTCATCTCCTCTCCTCTCCTCTTGTCTCATTTCCTCTCATCTCCTCTCTTTTTGTCTCCTTTCCTTTCCTCTCATCTCATTTCTTCTTGTCTCATCTGATTTCCTCTCATCTCTCCTCTTGTCTCATTTCCTCTCATCTCGTCTCTTCTCTTTTTTTTAACCTCGTCTCATTTCCATCTATTTATTTCTTAATTTCTCACATCTTTTCCCCTCTCAGCTTGTCTCATTTCTTCTCATCTCCTCTTTCTGTGTCCTTTCCTTTCCTCTCATCTCATTTCTTCTTGTCTCATCTGATTTCCGCTCATCTCCTCTTGTCTCATTTCCTCTCACCTCGTCTCTTCTCTTTTTACCTCGTCTCAGTTCCATTTATTTATTTATTACTTTCTCACATCTTTTCTCCTCTCGTCTTGTCTCATTTCCTCTCATTTTTTTACCTCTCGTCTCATTTCTTCTCGTGTCCTCTCCTTTTTCTCCTTTCCTCTGATTTCATTTCTTCTTGTCTCATCTGATTTCCTGCTCATCTCCTCTCCTCTTGTCTCATTTCCTCTAATCTTATATCTTCTCTTTTTTTTAACCTCGTCTCATTTCCATCTATTTTTTTCTTACTTTCTCACATTTTTTCTCCTATCATCTGGTCTCATTTCCTTTAATTTTTTACCTCTCGTCTCATTTCTTCTCGTCTCCTCTCCTTTTTTCTCCTTTCCTCTTGTTTCATTTCTTCTTGTCTCATCTGATTTCTGCTAATCTCCTCTCCTCTTGTCTCCTTTCCTTTCCTCTCATCTTATTTATTCTTATCTCATCTGATTTCCTCTCATCTCCTCTCCTCTTTTCTCATTTCATCTCATCTCATCTCTTCTCTTTTTTTTTACCTTGTCTAATTTCCATCTATTTATTTCTTACTTTCTCACATCTTTTCTCCTCTCATCTTGTCTCATTACTTCTCACCTCCTCTCTTTTTGTCTCCTTTCCTTTCTTCTCGTCTCATTTCTTCTTATCTCATCTGATTTCCTCTCATCTCCTCTCCTCTTGTCTCATTTCATCTCATCTCGTCTCTTTTCCTGTGTGCCGTGAGAGTTGGAATGCTCTCCCATTGGGATGCTCCTTTCTGTTCTCAATAATTCATAACTGCACACAGAGTGTTTTTTTCCTCACCAGAAACAGACACTGAGCTGCTCTTGCATAAATGATTCAGCGCGCATGCACCTAGCCCCACACAGTCTCTCATTAACTTTTAAAACTACCCAGAGTCCCATGTTGTTGCTTTTTGGTTCTTGAAAATCCTCCATTTTAGGTTTTGTTCTTCAACCACAGCATTCAAGCTTAGTACCTTCAGCACCAATTTCAAGGCCCATTTTAATACTTCAGTGGAGTCGTAAACCTTTAGTGCATATTTCATCTATAGTTTCTCTAAGTGGCCAAGTAAATCTCTTTAAAATGCTCAGGGTAAATATGTACCTGCACTGTGTCTTGTGTTTGTGTAGGTATGTTTCTTATAATGGATATTTACCAGGTTTAAACAGGGTCAACAACTAATACAAATTTCCTGTTGGATAGCTGTAATGCTAAAGTATGACGATCAGAAATAGCAGAAAAAGGAGCGAGAGAATGATAGAGATGCAAGAAAGAAAGCGAGACATTCCTAAGACATTTCTTCATTATACCGAGAATTCCTCTAGGAGGCATTTTGACTCGGGCCAAGACACAGACAGAGTTCAAAGTAGCACTTGGTCAATCCTATTTGAATCCATGGGACTCATTTCGAACAGAGTGTGGATTTAAAGTGGATTAGAGCCTGTTTGGGGGCAGGCTGAGGGGTTTCTGAGTAAACCTGATATCGGTGGTCTCTCTCCACCTCTCCCCTCAGTCTCCACACGCTGATTGTTTTTCAAAGACTTCCACGCTGTGCTATTTGCATTTCAGATATATTTCTTAAATTCCCAAACGTGTCCCGGAACCAATCCTGCTCGAGCTGCTTTGGTTCAAAGTGTTTGAGGGACTTTTCTCTCACTGTAAATCCTGAAAGATGAATATAAAGGCTGCAGATGCACGGTGCTGCTTCACTTTGATCTTGTTTTATACTTTTTTATCCTGCGCAGAGTCTTCATTTGTGTAAAACTCCTCACACTGTGTTTGAGAATATCAGCGCTTAGCTGTGCTGCATCAGTGAAGTTGCTCCATCACGCATACACAAACACACACACATGCAGTTGGAGAGAGAGAGAGTTTGGAGATAGTTTGAAAACGGCAAATTACTGTGTGTGTGCGTGTGGCATCTCCTGTGTTCTGTTGTATGAAATATGAGAGTTGCACATTGTGTGGTTACACCCTTCATGGCTGTGACATGACAGTTAAATAAGAATCTCATTGCTCATGGTGAGTGGGCAGAGCTGTAAATATGTCACATATCAATACAGTGTGGATATGTTTTCTGCTGCCCTGTTATACACACACAATACTAAACCATGTGACTTTTTTCTTCTTTGTTACCAAATGTTTTTCATGTACAAAGTAGTGGTATTTTATATTATTTATACATTACACTGTAAAAACAATTGTGATTTTAATATTAAAAGACTGTAAAATGCTGAAGTACAAACCTGTTAACTGGTTAACAGTAGGTTCTATACTGTACTATATACAGTAAAATACTGTTAAAAGTTGGGGTGGGGGGGTGAAAAAGTCATTGTATAATATACAGTGAAAAAACATAAATTGACACTCCCAGAATTCCCTTCATGACACTTCACATTTTATGTTTTTTCAATGAAGTAACTATGTTTCTATTTTTTCTTATCAGCTGTGTAAAGTATCTTAGTTGTAATGTTGTTAAATGTTTATTGGATTATTTCAGTATCGTGTGTTACCATGATGGTTTTTATTATTTGTGTGAATTACATTGAGCACCTTCTATATAAGAGTATTTCCCTCCTCAGCTTGTTGTAAAGCTGTTTGTGATGAGCTTTGACTTATCATGTGATTTTCTCATCACCACCTGTTTTTTGGAGGTTATCAGTGTATTACAATGTTACAAACAGATATTAGTACTTGAAAATGTTGGCATATTAACATTACACCAGTTAATGCATATTTTTATTGTGAATTTAAGTTAAGTCTGTAAAACCTAAAATGTTTTTACCTACAGTATTTTTACAATGATGTTCTGATGTTCTGATTTTAGTATTATTTTTATATTAGTATAGGACTGGCTTATATTTTCAGTGTTTATTTTTACATTTTAAATGTTTATTTAAGTCTTAGTAATTTTATGTTTTTGTTATGTAGATATTTTTTATATTTAATTTTTTAAATATTTGCATTAGTTTTAATTTCAATTTAATTAAATTTTTTATTGTTGTAATTCTAGTAAACTTAGTGTGGCCAAAGCAATATTTCTATTTTTTTTTTTATTTAATTTATTTTAATTTAATTTCATATAACTAAATTCTGTATTTAATAATTTTATTTTTTTAATTAATAATAACAACACAAAGACCCATTTATACTGTAAGAAATCATAAATATGCGTGTAATATTAATTTGTAATAAATGTTCTGTAAATTGTAAAATAATTCACCATTACTTGAATAATATGACTGTTCTTTTCCTATAGCTAGACAATTAGCTTGTACCAGCCTGGAAATTCAGAGTGGTCCTTCTCAACCAGCTATTTCTGCATTCTTGTTCATGCATTCATTTTTTAGCATTTTTCTAAACAAGTTGCCATGTTTGTTTTAAGGATAATGACTGACATTGTAGAGTCCTAATGAGTATTTCTTGAAGCGTGACTTCATTAGGAAGTCTTCCATTCTGTTATCCAGGAGCTTCTCTCTTTCTCTGGCTCTGCTCTCCTGTCTGGTGTCGATGTCCTGGCAGCAGTTTTCTCATTTTTAATTGGTTGTCATTTCTGGTGCCAGTGTGTGATTGAGATCAGGTGTGTGTGGGTGGGATTAAATGGCTGATGTAAACCATCATATTTATTGCTGGCCAGGTTTGACCACCTGTTCGGTTCACTGGCACAGAAAGCGAGTCACCCTTTCTAGTTCAGATCTTCATCAGATGCCCGTTACCTGACAGAATCTGCCACATGACAGAGAAGGGATGCCAACTCATGGTCATTATTTTCACCAGTGCTGTCTCTGCCAGCCACACTGGCCACGAACACCTATCAGACGAATAAAAATATCCCAGCGAAAAAAAAAACAAAAAAACAAAATCCTCCACCCGCTCTCTCATGATGTCTGTCTTTCTCATTCTAGTGAGTTGGTTCAGTCGGAGGCTGATATCCGCCAGTGTGTCGGACATGATTTGTGGCCATTTGAGTAAACTGATACACACTAACTGATCTTATCAACCCACAACCGAGACATTGCATTTTAGTGTAGAGGTTATACAGATTACACACACATACACAGATAAAGAGCCAGGAGTTTCATAAAAGCTTCTTCCTTTTAAGAGAAAACTCAACTGATTCTTCTACTATTTTGAGACATGTTCTTTCCTGGATCCCAATTCAGGGTTCAACATTATGGATTGTGGGCGACTGTGTGCGTTTGGAGCTAATTTGTCCTTTCAGGATTAGTATTGCGTGAAAATTGTTGAAGAATTGCGTTTCACTGTATCTACATCATTGATCGTGTACATGTGTTGCAAACTATTATATTTGTGATGCATTAATTCCAAATTATTCTGAATTAAATGACACCAAAGGAGTATTATCTATAGATTGTGAAACATTAATAATTGTAATAAATAATTAATTGTTTAGGAAGTCATTTTCATGTCTGATTATAAATCGTTTAGGAAGTCATTTTCGCAGTTTAATCTTGTATGCTATTGCTTGGCATTGTTGTCTGCAAAAGTGTGTTTAGGTACATTTTTAGCAGTCATGGAATTACTTAAAAAAATAGCTATAGAGGTTTTCAAACATTTTGATGTGAAGGATACAATATAGCCTTATAACAATTAAATATATTAATATTATAAATGCAAGATGTGTTTTTTTTCCAAAATGCATTTAATAAATAAAATTTTAAACACTATTTATAAATATTTACATATTTCATTAAATGCAATATATGAGAGTTGAAATATATTTTCAAGAAATATATTTCTAATCAGTGTTTATGAAAAAGGTGATGAAGAATGTCTTTTAAAAATGTATGTTAATGATATTTATTAATACCTTAAATTATGTTTACTTTATATTTTTTTCTGTAAAATATTGTTTTTTTTTTACTCTCATGTTTATATGCAGACTTGATAGCACTGCTCCGTGGCCTTTTCAGTTTGAAAACCTCTGATGTAGCACTTCTATGGCTTTGTAGATGGTGAAAATATTGTCAGGTCAGGTAAAAATCTGAACTACTAAATATTTAATCAGACAGGTAACTTCAAAACAAATTTTTATTTACCAGCATAACCTGACATGTCAGTATTGATTACTGCACATTAAGCCCCAGAGCTTCTCAACATGTGCATTGTTCATTGATTTTAAAGACTGCTGATAGATAAAAAAAAAATTCTTATGAGTGCTGATGCATTAATATCTTCAGACATTCTTATGCAGCTGTGTGTTCAGATATGCAGATTGTTCCTTTAGGGGAGAGAGAGGGAGAAAGGGTGAGTAGAGGGAGAACTGTAGAACTACAAACACATTAATTTTATAGTGCACAAAGCAGCACAGCTACCAGCCTGCAGCATTTGTTACAGGACTGGAGAACCTGTCTGAATAGAAGCAGGAAGGGAAGATGAAAGGGGCTTTAGGTGATGGGTGAATATCTTTGATGCCTTTGGTCTGTCGGTCATAATGAGGTCTACAATGCAAAAGTTGTATTGATATTTTGTGTGTGTGTGTTTGTTTTTTTTGTGTTGATTTGTAGCTAGTGTTTGAACTTGAAACGTTACATGAAATGATGTGAGCTCTCTGAAATGGTATGATTGTTTCAGTCTTGGCCAACCGAATAAGGATTGGAACCATTAGGCCATGGTTTAAAATAGTGAACGAGAAACAGAGAGACAGAGAAAGAGAGAGGTTTGATGTGGACATATACTGTACTTGGGGAGAAAATGAAACAGAAATGTCTGCGTGTGATGATGTCACCATCTGCAAAAATTCCAGTGGGACTAATTAAATGAATGGAACGGAGACGCCTGCCTCTGTCTCTCTCTGTCTCTCTCTCTCTCTCTCTCTCTCTAAATGTTTAAGATGCAGCTGCTGTACTGTGAAACACTAACTGGGTTAAAAAAGTCTCACTGCAAGTATAGGCTTAATATGGTTTCACTGTGGAAACATTCCTGCCCCTCACACTTCAAATATGGCTATTATACCTTTAAATGGGTGCCATCTTACCTCTGATATAGCCTACAACTCTCACAATGTAAACTTATAACTCTAAAATACTGTAGCTCTATCTATGGCTCCCAAAATACGATCTTTAACATTCAAATACTGCCCTTTTATCTCTGAATTACTGTCCTGTACCTATGCAATACTGTCCTATATCTTTGAAATACTGCCGCAGTATATCTGAAATACGTCTGAAATGCAGAAGTGCTGCTCAAATTCTGTCTGAAATACTGCTGTTCGTTTTCTAAATATTGCCTGATACCTCTGAAATTCTGCTGCTCTTGTGCTCTATTTATGAAATATTGTTCTATACCTTTAAAATACTGCGGTTCTATCACTGAAATACTGTCCTAACACTGATATTGTGCTGCTCTATTTCTAAAATACTGTCATATACCTCTGAAATACTGACGCTTGGTCTGAAAGTTATGCTCTATTCTGCTCTATTTCTGTTGTTAAATACTGTTGTATACCTGTACAATTCTGCTGTTTTATACCTCAAAAATACTGTTGTTCTATCTCTGACCTACTGTTCCTTTCATGGAATTTTTTGTCTCTGAACGCTTTACACAAATATCTAATCTTAAACCTAGTTCTACTTCTGAAACATTGCTCATCTGCCACAGAATTTCTCTATTTCTCTATTATTTCTATCACACTACAAACTTTAACACTCAAATTCTTGCCACTGTAAGAAATACTGCCCCTTCTATTATTAATGCAGCCTTACAACTCTAAAATACTGCTCATTTACTCTTGAATTACCAAAATACTGCTGATTTAGTGCATTTGTGGTTGCAAATGAACTCTTTATTCATTCTTTTGGATGCAGGAAAAAGTGTATGAAGTGTTTTCCCAGTGCACACTTCCAGCCATTCTCTCACTCCTTTCTTTTTCACTTTTACAGTCTCACTTCTAGTATGCTTTTTGGCTTGAAAAATAACAGTACATTTTATGCAGCTGCAGGCCTTTGTTAGCAGAGAACTGAAAAGTAAATAATTTAAAAAAAGGGAGGAAAAACATTAAAGTAAAAAGGGCATATACCACTACAGTAAAAATAGATATTAATTTACATCCGTTTGAAACGCTTTGCCTTTTTCTGACATTGAAATGAATTGCAAAAACGAAATAGCTAGCAATTAATGTCTTGCTGGAGATTTGCTAGTGATTAAGCTTGACTGGTATTAGTGCAGAGACATGTTGATGATGCTAGCCAGTGGGTGTTTGGCAGTGTTTACTGAGAGCTCCTAAAGAACTAATGAACACACAGCGGAAGTTTAGCCATCAAAGAAGAGCAGCCAGAGCAAACACAGATATACACACACTCAACCCAACACACACACAATGCCTTTCTTCTGTGTGATCAGCCTGTTGAAATTCTAAAAGGACAAAGTTAGCGAGTATAATGAAGTTCATTTCAGTATTATTTTGTTGATTACAGTCTAAATTGACTACAAATTGCATCTGTGCATACAGTAGTACTGGTTACAGAATTAAATGTGAATATTGATGTTTTATATTTTTCTATGTTAAAATACTTCTATCCCAGCTTAATGACTAAGTAAACCAAAAAAAGGTTCAAGCTTTAATGACTATCTGTTTGTCTAAACAATGAGAGGATGGGAGTGTTTGAGAAAATGGTTTGGAGAAGGTTTGGTGCCACTGGTGGTGCAGAAATAACACACTGCAGATTTCTGTGTATGATGTGAGAATATAAATGACAGCGACAGTATCTTTTTGTGTGTTCATGGCCGTCCACCTGCAAACTGCAAAATTCCCTCCAGGCAGGGGTTTTCCTGCCCACCCCTCAGCTTTACACAGAAGAGATTTCTAGTGAGCTCTGCTGGTTGAAAGATAATTAGTACGCTAAATTTGCATAATTTGACACATTCCCACAGCGACTCATAGACTTCCCTGAGCCAGGCAAACTATTTCCAAAACACCTCTTTATGTTGTTTATCTCTCTATCTTCCACACATCTAAATCTTTTTCAGTCTGCCGAGTAACTATTTGTGTCTGGAGCTTCATCAGAGTATGTGTGTGTTGTGCTCCATGAATGTAAAAAAGAGGCAAATTCATTATTAAACTGATACTAATCAGAAGAGCAACTCACAGGCCTCCATTATCAAACTGCAGGGGAGAGTTCACTAAGAATGAACTGTGCCCACTAATAATGTCATTTATTTGTGCATGCTGTTTGTGTTGTGTTAGCACCCAATTCACTAAAGGAATTATGCAAATCAGGTAACAGTGCGAACACGCCCCAAAATTAGTGCTGAATGCAATTTGCACTGTGCAATTCCCCATTTTGCAGGCCGGTTGTGTATGCTAGATTGTGGAGGATGCAGAAACTACTGTACAGCATTGCTCCACTGCAGTCCAGGCACCTGAATCAGCTCTTTAAAATGCAGATTCTCATCAATACATTGTTTTTGGATATGTGCCCGGTTATAACGCTTTTCTTTATCATTTGATCATCATTGGATGAGGTACTGCTGCCATGATCAATAGAAAATGTACACAAACTTCTCTTTGTGAGAGAATTCTGCTAACCGTCCATTTTCCACAGAAGTCTAAATGATAAAAGTGTGCTCTTATTGGTTGGCTGATACTATTAAATGATCTCACATGATGTCTTCTGAACTTCCTCTCAGAAGTGTTATACTGTATAGAATTACAGACTAGTGCTTACGGTAATAGCATAAGCACACAATTGCACACATGCATATGGATAGTTTATTAGCACCGTTTACCTTTCAGATGTCAATGCATTGTAAATGAATAATTTGCTTTCATTTTCTCTCCAAATGAAATGCTTAAATATGTCTGTCTGAGATAAAAGAAATAATAATAAGAAAGCTGAGCAGTTCTTTTTATTTTGCAGAGTCTAAACCAATGGTCTATGTAGTTTTATGATTTAATTTCATTAGACCCGACACAAACATTCCTCAGAAGTGTCAATTATTTCCGGCCAGAGTGCGAATTGTGAGGAGTTTGGAAGGGAACTGACTTTGCTAATTAAAGCTTAAACCCCCAATCCATGTCATATTCTTAGCAACAGTCTTATTTTAAAATAGGCTTTTTTTTTTTAAGAAATGAATACCTTTATTTATCAAGAATGCATTAAATTGGTTAAAAGTGAGGGTAAAGATATAAAAATATGTTTCAAATAAATGCTGTTCTTTTTAACTTTCTATTCATCATAGTATCCTGGAAAAAATTCCAGAAAAATATTAAGCAGCACTGTAGCTGTTTTCAGCATTGATAATAATGAGAAATGTTTCCTGGGCAAGCACCAATTTAGTATTTCACCTTTGCCGTCACAGGAATAAATTCTGTTTTATAAATATATAAATAGAAAACAGTTCTTTAAATTATAATAATATTTTACAGTATTAGTTTTTTTATTATTATTATATTACTGAATTCTAATTAAATAAATGCAGCCAATAAAATCCCCACCCCAAACAAGTAGACAACAACGTTACCAAAATCAGTACCAAAATCAATCACTAGGGGCTCAGTATCTGCCAGAAAACCCCAACCCGCCCCCGAAAGCTTACTCTCTCTGTAAGTATTTGTATAATTCAGTGTTTTGGAGCACTCAGCATTGTATCAGAAAACATTCAGGAAGAGCATTATGACATTTAGATAGCGCTGGAGGAGAGAATGAGATTCCCTTTAGAAACATGCAGTGTAAAAGCCTTTCTGATCAGTGTAATGGTCATGTGCTGATATGCTTGTGTGTGTGTGTGTGTGTGTTTCAGAATGCAGGAGCGGGCAGTACAGAGGGTGTACGCGTGGCTCTTGCTGGTGATTTTGACCCTTCTGTCTCTCTGGGGTCATCTGTCTGATGCCTCCTCTCACCGCAGTCACATTGGTAAGTCAAGGTCAAGGTTCATTCGGTCAAGCTTGTTGTTATAGCCTTATTTTCATTTCAACCTACAGTGTTGATTATTTTAATGAGCCGTCTCATTAAAATAACAGCGTATGTGAATTGCATGAAGTTGATTTGGGGCGATATTACCATAAACATTTTCATTCTGTTTTTAAAGATCTGAAGTTTGGTTCTTGTGTCTATCTGTACAAGAAATTTGAATGTTAAAAGCACAAACCATAGACAGAAAGCAGCGTGTTTTTGTAAAGAGCTCAGTGGTAGGTGGATGCTTAGATCAGCTTAAAATAGTCTAGAGAATGTTCTCTATTTATGATGAGAAGAGCTGATGGACCGCAGGACACTGATGTCTCTGGGGTTATGTAGAGGCTGCTGCAGAACATTCCAGTACAAAGTGATAAGAGTTTATTTGTCATAAGCACTTGTTTCTCTCAAATAGTAACTGAAGATGATATTGATTCTGATTTATGCAACTGGCTGACACTTTCTAAAGTGAGTTGCATTGCATTCGAGGGGTACATTTATCAGTTTATGGATTCCTGAGATTCCCATAGCCTTCTGATTAGGTAAGTAACACTAAAAGTTTGGGGTTGGTAAGACTTGATTTTTTTGAAAGAAGTCTTGTATGCTCACCAGGGCTGCATGTATTTGATAAAAATATAGAAAAAACAGGAATACTGTGAAATATTATTACAATTTACAATAACTGTTTTGTATTTTAATATATTTTAAAGTTTAATTTATTCATGTGATGGCAATGCTGAATTTTCAGCAGCAATTACAGCTTTATAGTGATAAAAAATAGTGATTCAATGATTATTCATTGCAAACAAAATGATTCAATACAAACAAAATTCAATTCTGCTGTAAAGCAGACAATAGTAAGTTAATAGTAAGTTATTTTTCAGCTGAAATTAGTTCATTGTTGATTCAGTTCGGTTCAGTAACTGTGTAAAGTCCATCAATTATAGAATGAGTTTAATTTATCTATAAAGCAGTTCTCATCCAATAGCGTCTGTGCAGTCAAGTCAATAATATTGCCAAATATAAAGTGTCCCCAACTAAGCAAGACAGAGGCATCAGTGGCAAGGAACCCAGACACCATTAGTGATAGAAATGGAGAAGTATACGTTTTGAGACATTCAAAAGAACAGTATTTATTTAAAAGAGAAATCATTTTTAACAGTGTAAAACTCTTTACTGTCACTTTGGATCAATTTAAAATGTCCTTGGTGAATATTCTTTCTTCAAAAAAAAAAAAAAAAAAAAAAGAGAGAATACACAGCAAACACAGTCCGAAACAGAAAGCAAAGGGTTAATCCAAAATACATGGGCAAGAATCAGGAACTAGGAAATCTGGAAACACAATGAGACTAGACTAAGACTAGAACTAGAAACTAAGACAGGAAAAGGCTCCGTAAAGCGGCCATCACTTGGAGAGATGATAAGACAGCTGTGTGATCAGTGCAATGTATGATGGGAAATGCAGTCCAGTGTGACGTGCCACAGTCTGTGTGGTGCGAGAGTCAATGATGGAAGGGCGACCTCCGATGGCGAGTGGATGGAAGACCACAAACCGGTTTTGTGACAATGCACACCGGTGCGGTGACTGACAGACTGACACACATACTCCTCAAAACATTAGATTCATCCCCGCTGGAGCCGTGCCGACTCACAACCCCACATAAGGAAGATAATTCTGCACAGAGCTGCAATTCCAGGTTTTCAAACAGAGATGGCGACAAAGAGGAAAAACTTAGGCAGCTTTAACTACCTTAAAGAGATAGTTCACCCAAAAATGAACATTTTGTCATCATTTACTCATGTCGTTCCAAACCTGTACACGTTTCTTTCTTATGTTGAACATAAAAGAACATATTTTGAAGAATGCTGGTAATCAAACAGTTGTTGGTCCCCATTGACTTCCATAGTGTTTCTTTTCCTATTCTGGTAGTCAGTGAGGTCCAACAACTGTTTGCTTCTTCAAAATATCATATTTTGTGTTCGGCATAAGAAATAAACGTATGTAGGTTTGGAACGACATGAGTGTGAGTAAATGATGACAAAATAAAATTTTTGGGTGAACTATTCCTTTAAATCAGCAGTACATCAAATGCAAGTTGTGTTGTTTGTTTATCTTGATATGTTCACCATCTTGCATCAGACAAGCCGGTGACGCAATGCAGTGTAATTTCCTTGTTTTTTTTTTTTTTTTTGAGTGTATTTGTCCACTACAATAAATCAAACTACCGGTTTTCTCCCAATAAGTTAATATACAGCCTATTATGATAATGATGTAAATAAGACTCTTAAAAGAAAGAAGCTTTAAATAAATATTAACGTGCGTGAATAAATCCAACTTCCCCTATAGATTAAAGTTTCGCTTTCTACACCGTCACCGACAGAGGAGCATTTTGGCGGCAGGGATTTAAATCTTTAACAAGACTCAAATTGACACAGGCAGAGTGGAAGACTTTTTATTTTATTTTTATTTTTTTCGATCAGGTAGGGTACAACAAGTGATTTCAAAACGTTTCAGTAGGTTTATTCATATCGTGTATATATTATTTATCTCGTATTTGGTTGAGTTACACTACAGTAAAGTGCTTCATTGTAGTAGGCCACTATACGGTTATCTCTTCTCTTCATGGTGCAAGCAGGACAACAATGCAGAATATTAATAACTATGACTGTCATTGTCATATACATAGCATTATAATGACAAACACTATTATAATAAAACGCTGTGAATTTTTAGTGTTTAGTTATGTTTCTGCATGTTATTGCCTGAAGAACGCGTCCACAAAAGGAGTTCATTCAGAGCCGCACAGACGCGTTCATGTGCATTCGGGGCATTTTGTGCAGATAGCCTAGTCTTAATATTAACGTTAAGTTATATAAATAACAAAGCGTATTCTATGTGAGATAAATGAGTTAAATCCCATTGATTAAAAACCGGCTATCATGTGCTTCATTCTATTGGTCATCTTCAGCGCGCTCAGCTCAAAACAGAAATGCAGAACGTTATAACTCATATACATAACATTATAATGAGAGCACCATTGTAAAAAAAAAAAAAAAAAAAAAAAAAACTTGAAAAAACTTGACTTGACTCTTGGTAATATATTTTGCCCCGCCCCCAAATATATGACTTGACTATCAGTCGACTATTGGCATGATTCGAAAATTCCGATTCGACTATGAAAATCCTTAGTCGGGGACACCCCTAGAGGACGGTGATAAACCTCATCATCATTTTCAGACTTATGCAGTAATTTTAAGCTAATTGTTGGATACTATTAATATGACTTGTTTTAAAATGAAACTCTGGTAAAACATTGAGCTCCACAGCCTGTTTCTTTCCTTTTGTGGTGAGCAGATTTCATTTCTTGACAACATGACTCACTCATTGTGTGAACTTCTCTCGTCTGCTGCGGCCGAATGGTGGCTCAGACTATTTTTTGAAGAGGGTGGAGGGGACGGTAAATTGAAATCTCAAAATGTTACATAGAAAATGATTTGTGAATTCATTGCTTTTTATTGTGATGTAAAAATACATCTAAGTAATTATACGGCATACTGCTGGAATTAATTGATGTGGGTCACTATAGAATATCATTAGAAAATAAAATCTGCTTTTCTTGACCACACTCTTCCCTACACAGTAGTTCTTCATTTTGATTGGATAAGTGGTCCAGGAGTTAAACTTGTGAGCCAATCAGAGGTGGGAAATAGTTCAGACAATCAGTTAATTACACACTACTGCTAACAGGTGAGAGCAAGTTGACTGAACACACACACACACACACACACACACACACACACACACACTAAACCACTGGGAGGGAAAAACTAATAACTCTAAACTCTTCTTCTCTACGAGCAGCAAAAGCTTCAGGGACAATGAGCTAAATGAGAGTGAAGTATTTGTTTCACACACATACACAAGGAATATAGCCAGAAAGTTTGCTGCTACTGTAGGTCATTCTTTATGAGGCTCATCCTCTCAATAAAACTAATATCCCTGGAGAGAAAAGACAAGAGAGAGAGTAAAGGAGGGAGAAGGGCTGCAGATATCCATTGAAGGGCATAAAGAAGAGAAAGAGACAGAAGTGTGGAAAGAGAGACAGAGACAGATGAGTGTGTCATGAGATGAAACACAGGAAGAGACACGGCTCTTGTGGATGACTGCAGTCCTGAGCTCTCCTGCCCTCTGTGTGTGTGTGTGTGTGTGTGTCCTGTGCCCTTCTGGCCTGTAAAACATGAGTCTCGCTCTGTCTGTCTGACATGTCCTAAACCTGCCCACCCTAAACAAGACACTGAGACCAGTGACATCAAAACTATGAAGAGAAATAGTTCAATTCAGTGGGGATGGTGTGCCGCAAGGACACAGAGGAAAGAGTTTATAAATGTGCAGGTAGTCTGAAATCTTTGTTTTAGTGAACTGGTTCATTGGGATAATTCATCGAGATTAATCTGTTCAAAAATAATTAATTTGCTAATTTGAGTTGATGTTTAGCATATTACACCTTTTTGTAATAGCAAATGTTGCTTTTCAAAACTGATATACATGTTTTAGACTCATTGTATTTAATAGTTTAATATGTAGCTCCGGTCTAAAAAAGTTTGTTTTACTGAATTGGTTCAATGGGAAGATACAAGGAACTTGTTCAAAAAGAATCAATTCACACATTCAGGTCACATTCATGGAGCTTACTGCATCTTTTTTAAAGCAAAATACTTTTCTCATTTTATATATTAGTTTAATATGTAGCAATGGCAAGTGTGAAGTTTTAGTTCATTAGGGTGATTCGTGTAAATGAACTAATTGAAAAACAAAAATACAAGTTAAACACTGCTTTTACATGACTGTGTTTTCAACTCGTTTTATATGTTAATTTGATTTGTAGCACTGATCTGAAAAAAACTATTTTAGTGAATTGGTTCTTTGGAAGATTAACTGCAATGAACATGTTCAAACATAATGGATTCACAGAATCACTGTGTACCATCTGTATAGCAAAATACTTAAAAACTGCTTTTCATAACTATGTTTTCCACTCATTCTAATACTTCAAGTGTAATTAAAGTTATTTTATTTATTTATTTTTTGAATAGCAAAATACTTAAACCACTTTTTCTCATGAAGTCTCATGCTACAAACTGCAACCCAGTATTAATAGTTGTTTAGTGTAAATGTATCTGATAAATTTAATGCTGGTAGCACAGTGGCTCAGTGGGTAGCACTGTTACCTCACAGCAAGAAGGTCCCTGGTTCGAGGACCGGCTGAGCAAGGATTCCTTTCTCTGTGGAGTTTGTATGTTTTCCCTGTGTTTGTGTGGGATTCCTCTGGGTGCTCCGGTTTCCCCCACAATCCAAAGACATGCAGTATAGGTTGGACAAAGTAAATTGGCCGTAGTGAGTGTGTGTGTGAATGAGTGTGTTGCGCTCCCAGGACTGGGTTGCGGCAGGAAGGGCATCTGGCATAAAACATGTGCCAAATCGGTTGTGTGGATCACTCCACTGTGGCGACCCCTTCCCAAAGGAAGAGAGACCCTAATTGAGAGTCATTCATTCAAAAAGCCTTTTTAAAAAAAAAAAAAAAAAAACAGATGCTAGCAACTACTCTTCTAATTAAAATGATATTCTAATATTTCAAGATTTTTGCCTGCTTGCGTATCTTTTTGCAGATTTTTCTAAAATCAGCTTGACTGCAGTTTAACACTCAATTTTAAGTAGCTTTGAGTTTTAAAGTTGCTTCCCCAACACTGATTGTGTGTTTGAGTGTGTGTGAGGGTCACATTGCCACACGGCTCACTGACCGATGGTGCTGTCATGTGACAGAACCGAAGCGTTTGGTTTTTATGATTTCTGTCGCCCCTGACCTTGTTTTATCCCCAATCTGCCGCCTGTCTTATATTCTCTGTCTCTTTCTGTCTGTGTTTGAACATCAACAATAAAACCAGATATTTCTAAGTCACATTCCCTGTTATGTTCAAACACTGATCTGAGATGTCAGTGAACATTTTTTATGAATTATATGTTTATAAATAGCATTTGAATGGTGAAAAAATAAATTAGCACTTAGTGTTTGTCGGTATGAGACATTTTGTAGATAGTTTTCATTTCAATTTTTCAATTTTAGATCATTTTCACAAATGAAGTGATAAAGAGAAAAACTTTTCTCATACATTTCCCCCTACACACATAAATGCTTTGTTATATTTCAAAGCTGTTATATTGCTACTGATATATCATATCTCCCTAGTTATTTAACCAGCCTGAGTTTTCAGTGTTTGAAAACAGGTCATTTCAGACTGTCTGACAAAAGATTATGAGAACCAATTCACAATCCCAAAACTTCTTTTTGCTTGAGTTCTAGCATGAACTCCGTGCATGATTCTCTGATATGTGTTAGCTATTCCTGTGACTGTTCACAGCCTGTCCAAGGCGCCCATATGGCCTGTGAGAGACACAGAAGGAGAATTAAAAATGTGAAATTTTCAAGCACGCTGCTCTGTTTCATCTGTGGCATAAAACATGTAGGTCACACCACCATCAAACCCTCCCAGAGCTCCCCAGCCTCATTCAGTTTTATTCAACCATCTTTTTTCACCACTTTTGGGCTTTAGTGTCGCTATTTTTGAAATCATGTCACTCCGGCAGCAAAGCTATTGTATTCGATTCATTACATAGCAGGGAAGCGTTGACAAATGTTACATTTTCTCCAAGAATATTTCAGAAATCTAGTCGTAAGTCCAGTATTTTACACTACTCAAAAGTTTGGGGTAGGTAAGATTTTTTGATGTTTTTGAAAGAAGTCTCTTAAGTTCATCAAGGCTGCTTTTATTAGAAATATATCATTACAATTTAAGTAAACTGCTTATTTTAATATATTTTAAATATATTGTGATTCATTCCTATGATGGCAAAGCTGAATTTTCAGCAGCCATTATCCTACTTCATTCTTCAGTGTCACGTGATCCTTTGTGTTGAAAACTGTTGTGCGGCTTAATATTTTTGTGGAAACTGTGATGCATTATTTTAAGGATTCTTTGATGAACAGAAAGTTCAAAATTATCATTTCTTTTGAACAGTAGTGTTTTAGTGACTGTTTAGAAGTAGAAATATTCCTGAATGAATCACTCTTTTGAGTTGTTTTGTTTGATGTTTGAATCAATTCACGATTGATTCTTAATCTGAATCGCACTCTGAATACCTTGGACTGGTTTTTCAGTCTGTAAAACTGTAAGAAGATACTTTAGAAAAGATAATGAAAAGAGTGCTGGATGAACATTTGTCTATACCCAGACAGCAAGCAGTGTCGGCCCAGATCCGGCCCACAACTGGCCCGCATGGATTTCACACGGGCCAGATGTGGGCTGGATCTGGGCCAGAACTATGTTGCTGCCTGGGTAATCAGCTGAAACCACTTAATGTATTAGTATTTATGCTTATATATATAACATATTAAGTAGTAAACATGTACTGTAGCAAGTTACGTTTGCCATGTAGGGTGCAGTGTAACTATCTATTATCTAGTTTAGCCAATTTTCACTGCTTTACTGTAAAGTATTTTTATGCAACCCTTGTTTCATTAATTATTAGCATTCACTTTCAGTTTAATTTAGATTGCGGCGCCCTTTAAAGCTGGCTCTGAGCTCCATTAGTGTTTGATTATTCAAAACAATGTTATCATGTTTTGTGCTTTTATTTATAATTTGCTAACTATAATTCTAGCAAGGCTGTTGCTTTATAAAAGAAGTGACTGTGGCGGCTCTGGACATATTTAATACTCTCGCCTGTGATTGGTCAAAAGAGTCTTCCCTGAGTGTGTCTGTGTGTGTGTGTGTGTGTGTGTGTGTGTGTGTGTGTGTGTGTGTGTGTGTGTGTGTGTGTGTGTGTGTGTGTGTTAAGAGCGTACTAGTGTAAGTGATTTAAAATGGGCATTTATGAGTGTCTTAAGCAGGCTGCTTTGAGCTTGATGGGTGTTTATGTATTCCATCAGAGCATGGTGTTTAATCTCTGAGCAGATGGCAGCGAGCTCACACTGTCCATAAACAAAAACAGCTTCCTATCCATCAGGCATCCTGATTACCGCGGAATCAAACATGTGTTCAGGCAGAATTCTGCATGTGAAAAGGTGCTGACACATTGTTCTTATAGGATAAAGAAAAACGTGCTGATAGGTGTGATTCCTGTGCTCACATTGTGGAGGTGTTATTTTGAGAGAGTTGTTGAAAGATAACTTTTATATAACTACAGTATGTGGAACATTATCATACCCTACCTGTGAACCTGCTAATAGATTAATGTTTTTAATGTTAGGTCTTTCAGTGCAGAGAAACAGTACTGAAAGTTGCTTCTGTTTAAGAGAATATGGAAAAACAGACTAGTTCTCTCCTCACTGTCTTAAAGGGATAGTTCACCCTGAAATGAAAATTCGGTCATCATTTACTCACCCTTGTGTCATTCCAAACCAATATGACTTTTTTGTTCTGTGAAACACAAAAGAAGATATTTTAAAGTGTGTTTCAACTATATATTATGAATGTTAATGGGGATCCGAGATGATTCAAGACTCTAAAAAGGTTTTATTTTAGGATTATGTGTATACTATTATAGTATTTATTAAAATTTTGAATTAGCTTTTATTTTTAGATTTTAAAGTTTAGTAATTTTGTGCTTTTGTTTTTGTTAGTTTTAGTTTTTTTTTTTTTTTTAAATCATTCTATTTATCTTTATTTATTTTTCTATCATTTTCAGTTTTATTAATTTTATTAGGCTACCTCAACATAAACTTAAGTTAGCTGCAAGGCAACGTTTCAAACTTTCATGCAAGTGAAATCTTTTCAATCTAATGTCAGTACTTTATTTCACATTTATTTCACTTAGTTTAAATCATTTTAGTTAAGAATAAAACAATGCAAAAGGGGCATTAAGATAAATGAATTTAATGCATGAACCATGATGTTTAGTCACATGATTTGTGAGAACCAAGGAGGTTTGACCTTTAATGTTCATATTACCATATTTAATTTAGTCTGTGTATGCATGTGTTGATCAGTGTTTTGATTTGATTTGAAAGTGAACAAAGGCTTATATATTGTATATACAATCAAATGTATACACTTATGTTGATATAAGTGACCATATTGCTTCAGAAGCTGTATGGAGGAATCACCTATATGTATTTTTGGGGCTTGAAACTATTGAACCCCATTGAAACTGACATTAGTTGGACAACAACAGCTCAAACATTCTCCAAAACATCTTCTTTTGTGTTCCATTATTTATGACAGGATTGTCATTTTTGGGTGAACTATCCCTTGAAGTCAAATAATAGCAGCCTGTTCTTACATCGTACATGCAAGTTTGTGAAGGGCTTTCTGAAGAGCTTTGTTTAACTGACAAGAGCAGTTTAAAATACGAGAAAAGGAGAGAGAGAGTGGCGTCTCCTGGGACATTTGCCGTCACATTCTCACTAGGTGGTCTCATCAGGGTTCTGTATAAATGTGCTGACCCCTTCCACAGGACCTGGGGGAGATCGGTCTCACCACAAATATGTATTTCAAGATGCAGATGGAGCCAGCACTCTGGGACTGCATGCTGTCCTCTGACATTTGATGAGACTCTGGATGACAAGACGGAAATGAGGAAGAGATGAGTGCGGAGGGAAGGAAGGAACACAGAAGCGCCGGATGACAGGAAAGGGGAAAGGTTCCTTTCCTCTCAAATTGAAGCCAAAGAATAACATCTTCAGCTTCAACGGGATTGGACAGCCGTCAAAATGTCACTTTTTTTCTCTTTACCCCTCCTTTTGTCTCTCTCTTGGGTCTGAAGTGTATAGGAGAATATTTGTTTGAGAGTTGGCTGTTTGCACTGAGAGTTTGACTGAGGTGTGTAAATGTGGGTCGGCCTGAGAAGGAAGGAACACTGACCTCTGAATTATTGGAAGAGGCCTGACCACAGCAGACAGGTCGTGTGATACTCATGTCTGTCCATGTTCTCTTCTCGTTTATTCCCACAGGCCTCTGTCTGACATTTCCAAATATTTCAGAATACCACAGCCTATCTGTATTCTTTAAACAGGACTTAAACAACAAAACATAGTCTGAAAAAAAAAACACAAACATGTATAGGGTTGCATCTCATATAGTATAAGAAAACAATACGGCAGAATGAAAAGGGTATGTATCAGAATTTTGGTTCAGGCAATGTGACATGAAGTGCAAAAATGTATGATTAATCTCCCCCCCACCATTTCTTTCTTTTTTTGGAATTAATATATCAATCCAATATATCAATCCGGGGTACTGACTTTGATGTGTTTGTTGTCTTTTGTTAAACAAAAAAAAATCTACATTAATTTTTTGATGTATGAAAAAATAGTCACTTTTTAAAATATATTGCCGTTTATATATTAACATTTATGAAATGCCAATTCAATAGCTGTCCTAATACAGTATGTCGGGGAAAATATATACTCAATTCTGATTGGTTGGCAGGTATGCACAGGTAGATCCAAGTCAATTTAATCACTATTCTATGCTAATGTGCTGCTTTAATTGACACACATCACCTGCACACAGAGATTGGAGACAAAAACTTCCACAGAAACTTGTTGTCAACACTGTCCCTCTACTTTCATTAATAAAATAGCTTTGATACATTTTATTTCTCAGAAACGAGGTAAAATCGCTGTTTTTGAAGTAACTAAACTTACAGCTTCATTGTTTGTAGAGAGAGGTGCACATGCAGATGCAGGTAATTACAAACAGACTTTTCATCTCTCTCTATCTCTCATTCGATCAATAATTAATTTAAATAAATGCTATAATTCATTCAAACAAATATGATCTTACTGCACTACTTCATCTCAGTGTCTGATTGGAAGCAGGCTAGCTCTAACTAGTCGTAACTCTGGAAAATAAACGTCATTTTTACACTTCCGGTCAAAAATTGCACAACAAACATCATTATTTGTTCCAAACTGTGACGCATGAAATGTATTATCAAAAAAGAAAAAAAAAAAAAAAACTGTAGGGCAAGGACTTGTTTCTATCCATTGGTTGTTGATTGGATGAAGCCAGATCTGAACCCTAGTGAAAAATAAATATACTAAAATGTATTTTTAAATACATTTATTTCATGTTAGGTATACTACAAATACATTTAAATATGTATGTACTTAATAAAAAATACCCTGCAATTGTACTGTTGGTGTACTAAACTGGTATACCTTAAGTCTGCTAAAACTAATTTTGTATTTAATGCACTTTAATTGTGCCTAAGTAGTGCTGAAGTCCAAATAAAGATATACTTAAGTATATTTGATTGTGCTAAAGTGGAACTATTGCAAGTATACTTCAGGTACACTTTAAATATCTTGCATTTAAAGGCTAATATTATTCAAAGATCATACAATCGTCATCAATAGAGACATTAAAACACATTTTCTGTTTAATATTAAGAAATGTGCATTGTGTACAAGTAGTACTCCAAATAAAGTTTAATTATAATTTTTATATCAAGATTTAGTATCAATACTGAGGCTGGTATTATAGCGAAGCAAAAATTGTGGTCCCAGTACAACCCTATAAAACTTCTTCTCTGTGCTTCTTCTCTCAGTCAATGGAAATCTCAATGTGGGCTTGAAGCATGGTATCCCTAGTGTGTCTCACACTCTCAATAAGTCTCACGTCTTCAATGTGTCTGTGTTTGATGGATGGCGCTTTTTACCTCCATTCGATGGTCTGTAATTAACGTCAATGCTGCCGATGCCCTGATAGAGATGGAGAGTGAGAGATAATCATAAGAGGGGGAAAAACAGGCTAGGGCAAAGTGCTGGCTGGGCAGATTTTGTGCTCAGCCGTCATTTTACATGAACTTCTCCATTTCACAGTTATCAGGAAGGGATGATCTCCTGTCTGCTGCTACGGGGAGCTTAAATAATCTAACACCCCACTCTCCCAAAGAGAGCGTATGCTGGAGGACAGCATGTTTTAACAGATTAGCAGATTAGAGGGCGGTAGAACAGAGCTCTCCACCTGCAACGCCGCTCGCAGACCCCTCGCTGCCAGCTGCACAGGAAGGAGACAAGACACAAACCAGATCAGAAGTGAGAATAAATATCCTCAACATGGCAGTGATCTGAAATGTGTGAGAGAAATATGCTTAAGCTGGGTTTATATTTGCTAGTCCTTTAATATTAGAACTTTAAATAAAACACAAATGCTACTAAAATACTAATCCGCTTTTTTGCCCTAATCCGACTTTAATATCACATACTCTTTCTGGGGAGAGAGAGAGAGAGAGTGTGTATGTGTGTGTGTGTGTGTGGGAGAAAGACAGAGCCAAAAGAGACTTTTTTTTCCATTATTTTGATATTTAATGATGCTTCGATATATCTGCACAGGAAGTGATGTCATTAACAGCACATTTTCACCATCTGTCAGAGTTATATTTATGACACATTCTGGGAACAGGATGTCTAAACGCTTACTTTCTGTGCAAGAGAGGTCATTATTGCTCCCAGCCGTACAGATTTTCAAAAGTGACGCATAATCACACATGACAGAAATCTGCTTAGGGAAAACAGTAAATAACAACAACTGTTCAGGCCGGTTCGATTGCCTGATATTGCCTGACAGATCCTTACTTTAGTCTCACGGATTTGTTTTCTTTTACCACACACTGCCGTCATTGTACCTGTCTAAGCTCTTAGCTCTGTTCCTAAACCTGTTGAGCTTCTTTGCTGTCTGCTGCCTACATAGGCAACTGCTTTCTAAGATATCAGCCGAACGGAATTGGATCCTCATTGACTGGTTTATTATATGTATCATATGTTTAGCTGTCTATAGTGCTGCTTGCAGGAAGTGCACAAGAAAATTGACTCACACTTGACTCATACTCTAGGTTAGCATATCGCTACGCTAGCAATGTTGGTATATTGGTTTCCTTTAATTTATTTTCCCCCCAGATTTTTGTTCTGATTTTGTGGGAAAACTAGCAAAAAAAAATAAAAATAAAAAAGAGGTTCAAACAGTAATTATTAAATTGCACTGAACAATTTGAGAGTATTTCCTTAGTATCAAATTGTATAAAATGTTTTTTTTTTTTTTTTTTTTAATTCCTAAATAGAAATCTTTTAGAGATTGTACTACAGATTCCATTTGGGCAGTGTCATTTTTTTAATCTTTAATTTCGGATAGTAAGTTCAGTATACAGTGATATTTTATTATTATTTACTACTATAATATTTATTCATATTTTGAATTAGCTTTTATTTTATTTTTTATTTTCAGTCTTTCAAGCTTTAGTAATTATTTGGTTTTGTCTTTTTTTTAATATTTCCATTCAGCTTTTATTTTTGTTAAATTTAATACTTCAATTTAAACCTATATTTGGTACTTCAAATTTATTTATTTTATTTCTCTTTTTTTTTTGTCTAATATTTTTTATTTCAGCTTTTTTACAATGTTTAATAGTTTTAGTTTTCAAGAATGTCAATATATTTATAAATGAACACTCCCTCCACCATTTTTTTCCAGTAAGATTTTTTTTCCCCCAATAGATGCATGGCAATCCATTCTGGGATTCCCATTACTCTGAAAGATACATGTTTTATTACAATCTGGGCAAAAGCTGTTATCTTAAAAGGAGAAAGTTATCTTTTGGAAAATCCTTTGTGTCAGCATCCTTAAAATGCCGTCTAGATAGGCAGCTCACTAAGTGTTGGAACAGAGCTATTATATCTGTGGAACTCATTAGGGACACTAGGATTCATAAGAACCATCCTGCTTTAATCGGGTTTATACATGCTCCAGTAGACACTACAACAAAAGAGCAATGGGCTTGTACTTTAATAGAGAAACAATCTCTTAATGACTGAAGAGAAAGCGAGAGAGAGAGAAAGAGAGAGAGCATTGGTGCAGGTGTAATTCCATTATCCTCTCAGTAGTGCAACTGCTCCAGGTGTCTGCAGTGCTCGAGAGCAGCAGGGCGTTTCCTCTCATCAAAGCTTTATAATCATCTCGCTAATGAATGTAATAACTGCACAAGTGCAGACTGTGATTGGATGATAGCCTGAGATCAACCCCTCCCACTGATTAAAAGCCTTTTAATGTGACTCATCCTTTCTTGGTTAATGGGCCGTCCAGAAGTGGCTGTCGTGATGGCCAAGATAAGCTTTCCTGTAGCTCAAACAGTAGAGCATGGCGCTAGCAACGCCAAGATCATGGGTTCGATTCCCAGGGAAAGCAAGAGCTGATAAACTGTAACTTGAATGCAATGTAAGTCGCTTTGGATAAAAGCGTCTGCTAAATGTAAATGTAAATGTAAATGTAAATGTAAGATACACAGTTACACATACACTTCCACAGAATTGCATGAATATGATACGTTTTGGTATTTAATGTATTGTTTTTCAAAGTAAATGGAAACCTTCCAAATACTATGGTTCATATTCCATTATAAATGTAGTTAATGTGGTTAAAAAAGGTAAAATGTTATATATATATATATAATTTCCAATAATTTTTTTTCAGCTTTAGTACTTCAGCTTAAACTTCATTTCAGGCTAGATATATATTATATTATACTATACTATTTTCTAATTTGTAATTTTCATATATATATATGTATATATGAAAATTAGAAATTAGAAAATAGTATAGTATAATATATATGTGTGTGTGTGTGTGTGTGTGTGTGTGTGTGTGTGTGTGTGTGTGTGTGTGTGTGTGTGTGTGTGTGTGTGTGTGTGTGTGTGTATGAAGTTGTTCATCTAATATTTATATTTTATTTCAGGTTTAAAGGGGTTTGGTGTACTTCATGTACAGTATTTAAAAAGTAATTTATTATTTTAGTTGTTGTTTTGTAGTACTATTAGGCTTTGTTTATTTAATATTAATGAAAAATGAATTGCTTTCTTATTGTATTTTTCTTGTTTCTACAGTATTATTTTTGTAAATGTCCCAGGATTTTTAAAAGGGTTGCAAAAATTGCAGCTCACTGTCTAAAAAAAAAAGGATAATAAGAGAGAGAGTTCAAACCACTCTGGCGGTCCATGTGGAGAGAGCTGTAGCTGTTACAGCAGAGCAGGGTATTGTATATGTAGTGGACGACACTAGAGAGCAGGTTAAAAGGGTTTTTAATGGGACGCCCATATTCCCAATCCATCTAGCCTCTGTTTTAACACACGCCTCCACTCGTGCAGACTGCAATAAAGCAAACACAGCTAGTGAAGCCTGCTCTAGCAGACACACACACACACACACACACACACACACACCCACACACACCCACACACACACACACACACACACACACACACACACACACACACACATATGATGGAACAAACCCAACCAAAACTACATCATTAAAAGAGCATCATCAGCATCGACCTGATAATTATTGTGGTCATTTTTCATTTGTTTAGTCTTTGTATGATATCTCTTAAGATTTACAGATTTTAACTGTGTATTGACTGATCGTTCAATTCTCTCTTGCTTATATACTGTATTTGTGTGTGTGTGATGGTAAATTATCCGTAATCTATGAATTGTGATGTGTGTGATCTGGTGAACTCTGGTGTGGGGTGGAGCTCAAATTGTCCTCTGAAATAGAGCCTGATTGAAATGGCCATAAAATGACACAGGCTTTAATAGCCATGTCATGAAACTCCCCCTCACAAAGCGGGAGGCAAAATCCGCTTGTAAAAGTGAAATATGTCCCTAGGGACGTTTATAGGGCTGGATCTCTAGAGGAGATCAGATGTCATCAGACTCACCTTTCAGTCCAACTCATCCAATCAAAGCACATATTAAACAAAAGATACATCATTATATTATATTATATTATTATTATGGCAGAAATATTTCATGTTTGAATTATTTGTGTGTAACCTAGACCGCTATTTCCTGACATTGCACACTCCCTCAACACGCTACAATATTACAAGACCACAGTCAAGCCTCTGCAATCTTCGGTTTGCATAACATGTTTAAATAATGTATAAGATTGCGTGTTTGAATGATGCAGAATATGCTAGTGCAATATGGGAGATATTTTTAGTTACATTATGAATGACATAAGTTTGTGCGATCACTGTGCTCAACATGGATAATACAGCACAGATGTTAGCAGTAAGTACGCTTACATAAGCTACCTGTCCACACTAGTCGTGTATGAAATGGAACAGGTGGATACATTTACAGTAGTAATAATTTAATACAAACTACTTTCAATACACACAGTGAGCAAAGAGATTGTGCTTCATGGAATTATTGGAAATGACGTTAAAAGGTGTCTAGAGCAATATTGTTGCAATGAACTAACACATTTTGGTAGATGAGTTATTCCTTGCCAGACTGTTGGAGCAGTGTGTTCAAGTGTACCATGGTGTTTATTCAACTATGGACACTTTTAGATCTCATTCATCCATCCATCAAAATATATGTATTTAATATTTAATTTGATTAATAACTACAGTGGGCATATGACAGAATTAAGTCAATTTTAAGTCAATTACAATTTTTGGAAATGATGCAGCATAAAAATATTCTGTTCATGTGATATTTACCATTATTTTTCATTGTTTTGTTCTCACATCACATATTTCACTTCAAGCATGCTCTTTAGGGACAATGTTGACTCCTTGGTAAGCAAGTACTGTTCATTAACCTGATATTCACAATAAATAATAGATTGTTTTTTTTAGTTTATTGTGGCCTTCATATAAAAAATACAATAGTTGAAATCGGTAAGGTTTATTGAAAATCAACTCACATAAGAGACACCCGCATGTACAAGAATCTAAAACCCTAAACCATGGCAAAACACAACACATACCCTCACATTTTTAGCAGTTGTTAAAACATTATTTCTCGCTGCCTCAGTGCAGTAGTTTTCTAACGTGTAAGTTTGTATTGCTGAGAAATAATTTCAATTTTAATGTGCTTTCAAACCTAGAGATGAAATGATAAAAACCCATTACCTTCAGCAACGTGTCTCTTTATACATCTGGTCTTATGAACAGTCAGACAGGTTAATATGAGAACATGTGTCTGCGTTCACTGCATTGTTTTATAAAGCCTGCCAGGAATCTGCTTACAGTGTATTGCAGTGCAGTGAACAAACAATTGGGTTCTACACACACATGTATAGTGAATTCAGTGATATATTAAAGCCATCCAAAAGATCAATAACGAAATGAAAGCTTAAGACCTGCTAGTATAACGCAGTAACTTCAACAATAGCTTTGTGCTCTTCTCACTACATGTCTCTGTTGGCAGAATATCTCTTTGATAGATATATATTTTTTATTCCCTCTTCCTTTCTCCCTCTGTCTCTCTATCTGTAGATATGAGGTATAATTTGATATAGAGAGTTATAGATATTGTCAATCTCCTGAAGATCTTCCTTCCTCCAGAGTTTAGATCCAGCACTGCAATATCACACATGATTTTCAAATATAAACCCCTTGATTCAGATGTGTTTCTCTTGGATTCGTGTACTAAAGCCAACACATTTTATTATGAATTTAGCAACTTCAAAACAGTGTGTCCTTTTCAAAAAAAAAAGTCAATTATTGGTGTATATTTCATGCTGTTTCTGGTGGTTTCGTGTGAACCTCCTAAAAGCATCTGTAAAACCATTAGCTCATCTTTGTGCATGTGTATATGAATATGTTTATGCATTTGAGGGCTCTTCTTCTAAAAATCAGTTTTTAAAGCTACGCCACAGGGGATACGCCTTCAGAGACATAATGACTGTCAGTTTCCCTACAGACATTTGAGATCTTTGAACGAGAAACTGTTTGATATATCAGCGTAGGATTGTATAATTATATAGATAAACTGGCTCTTGAAGGCTGTGTTTTGTGTTGGCATATCAAAATATTCCCATCATCATCATCATAATGACCACCAGCAATTACAGTAATGTGTTGTGATATGTTATTCAGAATTTAAATAAGAAAGCCTTTTAAATTCTAATTCCCAAATGTGAAATTAACTTTAATAGACCTTAGTCAGGGTAGCGCCATATTTAATATTTGGCAGAAATGAAAACGAGGCTGTGAGGGATAGAATTACAGTGCATTTATTGAATTGCACTGTTGTTCATCAGGTCATCATCAATAGATTAAAAGTTGGTCAGTATTTATTTTTATAAAGTTATGTGAAAACAATGTGGTGGACACTTTGTGTGATGTATTACAATAATAATAATAATAATAATAATAATAAAAAAAATGAAAATCAATATCAGAAAGTAAATATAGGAAAATAATGATGACATATAAGCTATTTGTGGCGTCGTGTTGAAATTCAAAATTTTGTCTAACCCAAGTCTGTATATGAAAAAATTGCAATTAATGCCAATCAATGTTATTAGAAGGGTTCAGTTTGCTGCTTTTGTTTAGCTTTGGGCAGGATATAAACCTGAAGATCTCAAAAGCAGAGCAGTGATGCATGAGAGCCCAAGAAAGAGAGTTTCTGGAGACTAAGTGAGCTGTCTTGGTAAATCCGGCAAACACCATGAAGATATCATTAACATACTGAGCAATTAACAGCATCTCCTGTGGCTAGTAAGGTGCAGAATACAAATCTTTTTCCTTCCATCCTGATGATTTCTGATGCATCAGGCCCGTCTCCCTGCCGTCTTGTGTGGTCCCACGATACAGGAAAGCTATCGCCCTCTCTTTCCGATTACACAAATATTTGCATTTGGCATTTACAGCTGATTTGGGCGGCACTCCCACTGAGCTACGCAATGTTTCCCTCACAAATTGAAGCTTTTCTGTCTGTAATGACTGAGTAATATAATTCACCCTTCTGAGAGGATCCAACACTCGCAATATTTACATCTTGACATTTCAATCAGCAGACTTTGATAAGTTGGTATTAAAAGAAGCAGAGAGGAAACCACACTGAAACTGAGAGAATATCTCAGTCTCACTGTAAAACATATTCAAAACTAAAAGAGGAAAATATAACAAAGACCCTGGACCACAAAATCAGTCATAAGTCGCACAGGTATATTTACTTTATATAATATAAAATACTTTATATGGGTCAAAATTGTCAATTTTTTTTTTATGCCAAAAATCATTAGGATATGAAGTAAAGATTATGTTAGATATTTCGTAAATTTCCTACCGTAAATATATCAAAACAACTTTTGATTAGTAATATGCATTACTAAGAACTTCATTTGGATAACTTTAAAGGTGATTTTTGACTTTCATGAGCTGTAAGCTCTAATCATCAAAATTAAAAGAAATAAACATTTGAAATATATCAGTCTGTGTGTAATGAATGAATATAATATACAAGTTTCACTTTTTGAATGGAATTAGTGAAATAAATCAACTTTTTGATGATATTCTAATTATATGACCAGCACCTGTATATAGTTGGCAAATAAACCTGGCATAGTATGCTACAAATATTGTTGACTCCTTGCCAGATTGTCTTAGTTCCTCTTTTGTTAGTTGCTTTGGATAAAAGTGTCTGCTAAATCCATAAAGGTACATGTAAATTACAACCCGAATTCCGGAAATGTTGTGGCGTTTTTTTTTATTTAAATTAAATGAAAACTAAAAGAATTTCAAAGCACATGAGCCAATATTTTATTCACAATAGAACATAGATAAGATAAATGTTTAAACTGAGAAATGTTACAATTTTATGCACAAAATGAGTTCATTTCAAATTTTATTGCTTATTACAGGCAAGATAGATGTCATCTGGAGGGGAGCATATGTTGCTCTAAAACCTTTATATACCTTTCAACATTCATAGTGCCTTCCAAAACATGCAAGCTGCCCATACCGTATGCACTTATGCACCCCCATACCATCAGAGATGGTAGAACTGAACGCTGATAACATGCTGGAAGGTCTCCCTCCTCTTTAGCCTGGCGTCCGGGACTTTCAACAAGAATGTGAAATTTGGACTCGTCTGACCATAGAACACTTTTCCATTTTGAAACAGTCCATTTTAAATAAGCCTTGGCCCACAGGACACAACGGCGCTTCGGGACCACGTTCACATATGGCTTCCTTTTTGCATGATAGAGCTTTAGTTGGCATCTGCAGATGGCACGGTGGATTGTGTTTACCGACAGTGGTTTCTGGAAGTATTCGGCCTTGTCCCTTACGCACAGAGATTTCTCCAGTTTCTCTGAATCTTTTGATGATGTTATGCACTGTAGATGATGAGATTTGCAAAGCCTTTGCAATTTGACGTTGAGGAACGTTGTTTTTAAATTATTCCACAATCTTTTTACGCACAGATTGGAGAGCCTCTGCCCATCTTTACTTCTGAGAGACTCTGCCTCTCTAAGACATCCCTTTTATTATCCTGTTACAGACCTGATGTCAATTAACTTAATTAGTTGCTAGATGTTCTCCCAGCTGAATCTTTTCAAAATTTCTTGCTTTTTCAGCCCTTTGTTGCCCCTGTGCCAACTTTTTTTAGACCTGTAGCAGGCATCAAATTTGAAATGAGCTCATTTAGTGGATAAAAGTGTAAAATTTCTCAGTTTAAACATGTATGTTCTTTATGTTCTATTGTGAATAAAATATTGGCTCATGTGATTTGAAAGTTTTCATTTTATTCACATTTAAAAAAACATCCCAACATTTCCGGAATTCGGGTTGTAAATAATAAGATAATAAGATATTTTTGTTTAATATATAATATAGTTCTATCTATAAATGATACATACATGTATACATACATAGGAAAGAGCCAAATAGGAAATTGTGAAATACTAAATTGAAAGACAGAAAAGAAAACCCAGGACAAGCGAGGAAGGAGAAATTGGAAGGTGAGAAAGCGAGAAATGAAGAGAAAGAAAGAATAAAGAAACATAACTCCCCTAGGACAAACACGCACTCCCAGACCCCCGACCCGAACTCCTCCCGGGCACTGTATGACAGTGTGTGTGTGTGTGTGTGTGTGTGTGTGTGTGTGTGTGTGTGTGTGTGTGTGTGTGTGTGTGTGTGTGTGTGTGTGTGTGTGTGTGTGTGTGTGTGTGTGTGTGAACAACGCCTCAGTTCAAATCTTCAGGGGCCATATTGTGGAATCCCATCATGTTGGGAACACAGAAATGAAATGCCCTGTCACTGCAGTTAGTGAGATGCATGATGAGAAAGAATATGGTTGAAAGAATCGTTTCTCAGCTGAGAGGTCGATCTCTCGGGATGGTTGACATTTACACATTTTGCACACACACACACACACACACACACACACCAACACACACACAGCACAGGCTGTTGACCAGCAGCGTCAACCCCCATTTTGACCCAGTCAGAATGGATTAATCTGATGTGAGGTAATGTGTGCGGAGATTGAATTGATTGGCTATTTCACCCTGCGCTGCCCATCAACTGAAGGACAGAGCCATTCCAAAAGCAACATAAAGCATGCTCTGTTCTGAATTATATTTCATTCTGGCACTCACAAGAATTTCCTCTTCCAACTAGCTAAAGGTCATTCCATTCGAACACTGTTGTAACATTTGATCATGTTGGTTGGTTCATTTTAGTCCTTTACATCACAGCGGTTCCATTGCTTAGCCCGTTCCTCATGTTCTGTTGCTAGTCAAGGTCTGTTCACACAAGGTCTGATGCAATTAAATGACACAAAATTTTCAAAAATCTGTCCTGAAATTATTCACACCAAGTCCAATTCAGAATTTTTGTACAATACAAAAATCTATTTATTTAATCAGTATTTTTGTCTTGCTTTCAAGGAACACAGCCCTATATTTTATACAATATATCTTGAACTGAACATCTAAGTGAACTGTATTTATTAATTTATAATTTTTTTTCTTGTTTTAAAAGTAAATAAATGGTATTTGAGATTTATTTACCTTTATTTAAGATATATTCTCTGGAACCATTTTGTAACTTAAATTTGTAACTAAATTTTGAAGGAAGCTTAAAAAAATTACTGTTAATCAAGACTAAAATAATATAAAAAAATAAATAAATATATATATATATATATATATTTAGCAAGCTAGCTTGCAGTGTAATTCTCTTACTGAATTAACTGCTCAGCATCCTAGCAAACATGATTTCTGAATATAAATGAATAGTTACAGTCTAATATGTGAAGAAGTAAATAGAGTCAATGTCATTAACAATAATGTCATTATTGTTGCAAATAGGCCTTTACTTGTACGCCAATTCCAATTCTCTGCACTTGCCCTGAGTGTTTATTATTAGTTATAAAGGAAGACCAGCAACAGAATTATGATGTCATGGTGTCTTTATCCAAAACCTTCATATAAACTGACTGGAACAAACTGAGCTGGCTTTAGAAAACTGCAGTTTTCTCTTGAAAACTAAAGCCAAAAATTAAGGCACAACTTGCTTTCACGACATGACCAATAAATCTGGAACAAGCAAGTGAGATTTGGAATAGAGGGCCCAGCACAGATTTAGAGGTTTTATTTCAGGCGATATTATAAAAAGCGCCCCAAAAGCTGCAGTATCGATCTATGTGCAAGTCCACATAACAGTCCCTGTACTAAAAGTCCCTTCACAAACAGGGATCAGAAACTTTATACCACCTAACAGGTAGAAGAGTATCCCCCGTGAACACGGTGACTGATGCTAAACCCGCTCCAGCCATTAAGGGGCATGTTCAAAAGCTCAGACTAAATTTCAGCTGAAGCCTCTGGTGTTTGTAGGGTGAAAACCACTAAGCTATACTGATCCACAATAAACTGTTTTGAATGCTTCAGACAAGGTGGGTGGATTGAGAAAGATCAAGAGCGATCTTTAAAAAAATGAATTCAGACGTTTGTTTTTCACTCATTATCAGCGTTTTCTCTTTTCTCTAATAGAACTCTGTGTTTTTCTGTCTTGCAGTTTCAGTTTTAATGTTTCAAAGGCATGTCTACAAATTTCAAACACTCGGAAAGAGAAAAACACTTTTCATTGACGCGATATTGAGATAGTGAGATGGTGAAGATCTCTGTTAGAATTTCAATCATATTGAAGGCCTAGCAAGTAGCCGTCGGGCACCCAGAGCGCTTCTCTTATTAATTTTTTTGGTTATGTCTTCTTTTCATCTCTGTGACCCTCAGAGCTTTAATTAAAGTTCTCAAAAAATACTGGGCAAGGCTTGTATGTTTCCTGCATAAGAAAAACAGGCTTAGATTTTTTTGGACAGACTGAAGTATTGCTATAAAAATAGCTAGAAATTATGGCTATTTAACTTTTTAATTCATTTCAATTAATTAATTATCAGTCTAATTGTAAATTTTGGATAAAACAAAGCTGTATAGCATAAGAGCAGGACAATGTGTGCATGCGGTAACAGACTGTGGTGAAATGACTGAATGCAGGTGTGCTTGTAAATGAGATGCTGACTGCAATGTCATTCAGAGACAAATGTTCTTATGAAATGTGTGTGTGTTTTGTTGCAGTCCACGTGAAGGCTGGCACATGTGAGGTGATTGCAGCCCACCGCTGCTGTAACAGAAATAAGATTGAGGAGCGATCACAGACGGTTAAGTGTTCCTGCTTCCCAGGACAAGTCGCTGGAACAACAAGGGCTGCACCCTCCTGTGTGGATGGTAAAATGGAACTTCAGTTCATTTCAGTTCCTATTTCCATGTATTTAGTGTTTGGATGAACTGTAATGTTTCGCAAATTCGCCCCTATATACACAAGATTAAAGGGTTAAATGAGAAATTGTGTCCTGCATTTTTTCATTCTTTTACTCCAACTCTCTCTTTTTCTCTCATTCTCTGTCTTTCGGTCTCTTTGTCTCCCTCAGCTGTCTGGCTGTTTCATTTAATATTGTGTCAACACTGTCCACTTGACAGAGAAATCGATCGTTATCTTATTTTGCCTGACTGTAAGCTCAGGAAAAAATAGCTCAAGTGTCTCTACACACAGCGCTCTGCGTGAGAGGAAATGTCAAATAAGCCATGTTTCACCCCATCTCATGCTTCATTCTTTCTCTCTGTATCATCTCAAATAGCTCCTCATCTGTTTGCCATTTTCTTGCTCCTGAGCTGCTCCATAATCCTCTGTATTTAAAGGGGTCATATCATTTTTTTTCCCATTTTATTCCTTTCCCTGGAGTCCACTTAATTTTAAGTGAGATACTAAAACACCATTAATTTGTAGGGCTTAAATTTTAATGGAATTAATTACTTTAATTATAATTAATTACTGATGGGTGAAAGATGGATGTTTTTGGTTGTTGTATCACATCTTGCATTGTAATTGGCACATTTTTAAGATCAAAAATACATTGTTTCGTTCCGTCCAGCTGTTTGAGCACAAGTACACTTATCATGTTTAAGTACTTATTATGTGCTGCCTGCTCTCGATAAGCATGAAGCATGTTGCCTTTAGTAGTGTACATGTCAGGGAGCATGATTAAATGTATGATTTTTTTTTATAATTAAGTGCACTAAATTAACAAGTTAAATCAACGGCTCAAGTAATTTAGTTATTCATGCCAATTTTCCACCCTTTATTCAACCCTCAGTAATTAGCAGGCTGCATTTGCTATGACCTCTAATGACCTCTTTTACAATTGCATTTCTTTGCAAAGCCTGCACTACATTGTGAAAACACTATCTGCACTGAAATAATTTGGGAACAAATAACAGTGGAAAAACTGGAAAAATAACTGTGAGTTTCTCAAACGGAAATGCAGAGTTGTAGGTGCTACACCCATCTAGAAACAATGCAATATTTGCCTGATTTGTTTCCCTCCATTCCATGATATGACCCCTACTTCTTTTAAGTGAGTGTGTCTGTTTGTACTGACCTTAGTGTACTTGTTCATGTTCCCTGTGATGTGTGTAGCGTCTATAGTAGCTCAGAAGTGGTGGTGTCAGATGCAGCCGTGTTTGGATGGTGAGGAGTGTAAAGTCCTGCCTGACCTCACAGGCTGGAGCTGCAGCACAGGAAACAAAGTGAAGACCACCAAGGTTAGTATATACTCCCACACATACATGCACACACTTCAAAACACCCACCTTTTGGCCTGTGGGATGCCGTAACTTTCAAAGCTGTCAGGGTCATTCACACTCCAGGTGCAATACTCCAGCATAAAACACATCACAGAAATATTAAGAAAAACAGTCAATATTTATTAGATTGATTTTATTTTTTTTACTTTTTTCATAATTGACATTTTTTCCAATGGGCTTGTTAGTGTTTTGTGTGTGTGTGTGTCCTTGTTTATGCTACATTGAGGGGACCAAATGTAGTAAAAGGATAGTAAAACCAGTAAACGTTGACCTTATGGGGACATTTTTTAGGTCCCCATGAGGAAACGAGCTTAAAAATCATACAGAGTGAGTTTTCTTGAGAAAGTAAAAATGCAGAAAGTGTCCTGTAAGGGGTAGGTTTAGGTGTAGGGTTGGTGCGTGTGTGTGTGTGTGTGTGTGTGTTGAAATATACAAGCAACGATTCCTTAGAATGTGGCTAAAACGTGTCTCTCAGTATTTACAATATGGTCTAGATAGGCATCACACCAGATTTTGGAACAAAGCCTGTCTCTCTTTCTCTCAGTGACCTAATTCCTCTTGTTGTGAACACGCTCCGTACCATACCTTAGGAGTTCATGTGGAGAGAGTCTGAAGTTTGTTGGAACTGACATCAAACACAGTACAGCCTGATTTAGGAAGAAAAGAAGAACAAAACAGAGAAACAGAGACAACCCCTTTTTATCCTGCCAATAAAGCTTCTTGAATTTTGACAAAGAGAGACAGAGACAGAGAAAAAGAAAGAGAGAGACAAGCACAGCAACAAACACACAAGCACTTATGTTATGAGTGACAGATGTGAAGTGACTGACTGAGACTGTTCTCAACAGAAAAAGTCAAAGGCAGAACAAAGCAGTAAATAAAATGAAGTGACCAGAAGACTTGATGTCAACATTTATTCTGATCTCTAGTCACTGGAGAGCAGGGTATAAAATGAACTCTTGTCAAGTGGAAAATTCGAGGAAAATTGTTTTTTACTTTAGGAACAAAAAATAAATGCTTTATATATATATCTGGCCTTGAACATGCACTATGCACTATGCATTAGACTATTTTGTATTTTACTACCCTAATGCACAATGCACATTCAAGGCCAGTAAGAAATGTATTACACGTATTACTGACAAAATTTTGTCAGTTCACCCGACATTGAAAAGTGTGACAGAAACTTAATTTTGGACTCTGCTGGAGAGGAAGTCTCCAGGACTCGAATCAAATTATGCACACACAACTACATATATTATTATTATTATTATTATTACATTGTTAACCAGTAGAATATGTATTTTCCATACACTGCAGTTATGAATATTGAAACTTTTCCAATTAAAAGTTTTGACAGATATAAATTTTCTAGACTTACTTCGCCTCTACTCTGTTTTATTGTAGAGAACAATACATGGAGACGTATCTGGAGAGTTTTCATCCATTACTGTAAAAATGAGAGTCATGGTAATTTTAATTATTTTTTAAAGAGTTCTATAAAATATAAATAAATAAAATAAAAAAAAACTGAGAGCAGAAGAGGAGGAGAAGGGTCTGGTTTGATCAATGACTCATAAGCTATTCTGTGTCATCATACCTCTCATAACATATTGTAAAATGCACACATAACACTGATCCATATTTCATCATAGCGAATTCATGTGATCCTACATGTCATAGCCTTGGAATTATAAGGTTCTATCTGCATTCTGAGTGGTTTTGAGATATTGAGCTTCAAAGTTTTTGCATTCCATATAGCAATGATATGGGGAACAAGTCTCTTTCCTACATGAACTTAACAGAGACCCTAAATGTATTCTAAATATACAATATCAAAATCCTCTCAGATTTTTAAATGGGGATTTTTGGAACAGGTCAAATGCAGATAGACCCTTCTAATTCTAAAAAGTCATTTTCCGCTTGGAATTATAAGGTTCTATCTTGCAAAACATTAATTGAAGCAACAATTTTCTATAATTTGTTTTAAAACATATAACTAGTGTTGTAACAATGTGTCAACATGTATGAGAAAGGTAAATTTAATGCTTTCTTTATCACATTTATTCCATATTTTAGGACAAATATTTTTTTCTTAGTTAAGTTAGGCACAAAGGGCAATAACTAAATATTTTGTTCAGTGTTAATGTTAATTTTAGCTGGATTATAGTGGGTAATTAAACACATTATTGAGAGAACAGTTGAGGCAGCTAACATTACTCTAATCCATCTGACCAGGAATTTATTCCACAAAAAGTGGGACAGGGAAAATGGCATTCTCTTTAGATCAGTATGGCTGAGATAACATGCTGACGTTTATTGTTGTAATTAAGATCCCATCATTTAAATGGTTGACTATTTGATATTTAAGGCTTAATGTTGTAAAGTTTAAGACATTTTAAGACTTTAAACTGCATGAATATTTCGCCAATCATTACATATTCGGGTCTTTAGCGACCCAGACTTCTATCCAGCAGGATGGATCTCTAATAGCTGCAATAGCAAACTCTCCTGATATTTTAAGAACATAAAATAAAATAAAAAAAAATTAAAAAGAATAGAATAAGCATACTTTCTTACCTTTTGAAACTTAGAAGGGTTTGATTTGAGCAGACTATTTTGCCATCACTGCCATCATCAGAGCTCATTTCCACAGTATATACATTCAGCATCTGACTCATATTCACGATCTCAATATATTCTCAAAACTATCGTTTTCAGCTTCTTCAAAAACAAAATTTTTATCGCTATTCACCACATCCACCATCAAACGACAGTGACACTTATATTTCATTATGTACAGTAATTGCTCTGCAGTAAAGCCATTCAAGCCAGTTCAATTTATGCGGATAATTATTTGTTTTATGCATGCGCTAATTATGAGTTAAAAATCACATCATTATTATGTTTTAAACAGTACCACTTTGTGGAATAAAGGTGAATTGCACTTAATTTATTATGCAGACACGTAATTATTGTTGTTTAATGTTTAATCTTTCCTGGTGTTAAGGAGCAGTCCGGCAACATGAGAAAGAATGTTGATCCTGATTGGTTCGCTTGCGCCCATTAGAAGTGCTGATTGGCTGATTCACAGATAGAACCTTATAGAACCAAGTTAGAGTTCGACTTTGTAGATAGAACCTTTTTGTTCCCTCTCGAGCTTTCACGAGACATCACAGAGAATTTCTCCTTTGTGGGAACTCCTTCCCTTCAACCTTTCCTGAAGTCCTATTGGCTCACGCCAGTCAAATGACTGGCCAATTGTCACGAAGCATGTGACCGTATGCAAATACTGATGAGCTCGAGAGGCAGTATGAAATGCGGTGCCCGTGACAATTATGTCAGAATCTTCTACTTCACCTGTTGAATTCATCATGGCTACAGTTTGCAAGATCTGCATGGGACCAATAGAACCGCTGGATCAACACGATCACTGCGCTGGACGAGTCCGACTGCGGACATTGCGTGGACCTACCGGCCCGCGTGCTCCGGACCCGCCGCGATATGATTCGCGGCCTATTCGAGGGGAGGCCCACTGCGGCCCCCCCCCTCTCCTGGTGGCGGGAGCGTCGTCTTGCCACTCCGCCAAACCCAACGGTCGCCCAATTCCCCATTATCCTTCCCCGAGGACTGCTTCCGCCCTCCTTCCAACATTGGGGAGTTTGTGTCCTTTGGCCAGGAGGAGGGGGATGACACTATGTCCATTTCGGCCTCGGAGAGGGAGGATTGGGCGGGATCGGAGCCCGATCAGACAGACAGCTCGGGGTCCCCAGACCTCCTAGAGGAGCTCATGAGGGTTCTGTCAAAGGCTGTCCAGGAGTTGGAGCTTACCTGGAGTCCTCCAGAGGAGCCTGCCAGGAGTAAGCTCGACTCCTGGTATTTTAGGTCCACACGGAAAGCTGATTCGAGGGCGTCGGTCCCCTTCTTTCCAGACGTGCACGAGCAGCTGGTGAAAACGTGGTCTGCGCCCCAATCGACGCGCGTCCACTCTGCCACACAGGCCATCTTTTCCCACGTGGATGGGGCAGAGGCCCACGGGTACGTGCGCTCTCCCCCTGACGAAGAGACCTTCGCTGCGCACCTAGGCCCTAGGCTCCGACATAAGCCTTCCCTCATGTGGGATTACAAATTTATTATAATGTTTAATTTAGGTTCCAATGTAATAGTATATAAACTGAAGAAGTTATATACATTGTATTTAGCATTTATGGTGAAGATGATGACATCAGATTAACGATTCTGTTAAACAAAGTCTGTAGCAAAAGGACCCTGCCAGTTCCTGTTCACTCCATTGTAAGTTAAATGAGTCAGAATGTTTTGTTCTGCAAATGGTTTTCAGAGCCCTGGCCCAGACGATGAATCGTTAGACTGATTGGATTATCACTGCAATCAAGTGTTATTGGGTCTGTCTTTCTCTTTGAGCAAGCCATATAACCTGCCAAACCGGTTTTCTATCAAATCCTCTCTCATTTGCATGCTTTGTTTAAAGTCGTCACCCAGGTGCTTTGTTTCCATTCCTAAGCACTGCCCCCTAAATGTATTAAAACTACAATGTATCACTGCTTTGGTTAGACTTGGATGACCACAGCGACGCAGCGAGTTCTCTTCTCAATAAAGAGGAACTTCTGTATGAAAGATATCCCAACGTCTCCTGGTCTTTGCTTCGACAAGTGGAATAAACTTTAAAAGATAAAAGTTCACAACACTCGAAGCCATGCTGGACCACCGCCCACCTCGCTAATAAAGCGTATGCCTCTGATGGCGAGGCAGCTTCCGCGCTGCACGCCATGGCGGTACTGCAGGTTTTTCAGGCAAAGCTCCTGCAGGCGGTGGAGGGCGGAGTTCTCACTGCGGAGGCTGTGAAGGATCTGCGTGCGGCGACGAAGCGAGTGGCCCAGGCCGTGGGTAAGGCCATGGGTTTTATGGTCGTCCTTCAGAGGCACCTTTGGCTAACCCTGGCTGATCTTAAGGATGCTGACCGTAAGGTGCTGCTGAACGCTCCTGTGACTCCCTCCAGCCTCTTTAGTGACGCCGTGGAGTCCATTATTGAGCGCTTCGCAGAGGCTCAAAAGCGCGCCAAAGCCATGAGTCACGTCATGCCGAGGCGCGCTTTCCAGCAGCAGACGGTGCGATCCAGGTCCTCGTCGGCACCTGGCTTTTCCCAAAGAAGGGATAACCCCAGGCCAGCGACTGCGGCGGTGACTACTACTGCTCCTCGCCAGGAGCCGGACGTCCGGAGGAAGGCGTGGGGTCCCGGGAGGAAGCGCCAGGGCCAGCGGAGGAGCCCGCGACGTGACTCTCGCCCGCCGTCGGTTGCTAAGCCATCGTCCTGATGGTCTGAAGAGAGGAGGAGAGTGCGCGAGCGGCCCAGCTCCCAAGCGCCAAAAGTTCATGTGTTCAAATATTTTTGTGTTGGATGTTCATTCAATAAAAATGCATACATTCTCACAAAAAGAGCTCTTTCCTCCTCACTCAGTCAATGCGGCACCGCTTGCCCCGCCTCAGAGCAGTGCAAAGCTGCCGCCCACACAGGATATAGTCGCTCATCTCTCGCTGGCGCATCCATCGACCAAGCTGCTAAAGCCGTTATCCCAGTTCCTGAACGCATGGGAAATTATTCCAGGCATCTCGCGCTGGCTACTCAGTGTGTACCTTTCAATTTAGACGCAGACCACCCCATTTCAACGGCGTGGTGCGGTCTCTAACATTGCCTCGAAACGCCCTGGTTCTGAGACAAGAGGTATGCAATCTGCTCGAAAAAGGAGCGATAGAGAAAGTCCCTCCGAGCGAGCTGGAGTGCGGGTTTTACAGCCGCTATTTTGTGGTACCCAAAAGAGACGGGGAGCTCCGCCCGATTCTAGATCTCAAACCCATCAACAGGGCGCTTTGCAAGCGTCCGTTCAGGATGATAACGCTGAAACAGATCCTGGGGGACTGGGGGACTGGTTTGCATCCGTGGATTTAAAGGACACGTACTTTCACATTCAGATAGCACCGCATCACAGACGTTTTCTGAGGTTTGCTTTCGAGGGCACAGCGTACCAATACGTTCTTCTCCCGTTTGGGCTGGCTTTGGCCCCCACGCACTTTTTCGAAGTGCATGGATGTCAGTCTATAACATATCTGGGAGTGTGCTTCGACTCGGTGGAGATGCGAGCCCGCCTCTCTCAGGAGTGCTTGGCGGCCATTTTGTCTTACCTGCGCCATTTCAGACTAGGCAGCTCTGTTCTCTTGAAAGATTTTCAGAGGCTGCTGGGACTCATGGCATCTGCTTCAGCGGTATGTCATCTGGGCTTACTACACATGCGCCCACTGCAGTTATGGCTGAAATCTCGAGTCCCTTGGACAGAGTGGACTTCGGGCCGTCTGAGCATCGCGGTCTCCCGCGGCTGCGTCGATGCTCTGAGGCCGTGGCGCAACCCAGATCTCTTCAGTCGCGGGGTTCCCCTGGTGACGTCGCGTGTTGTGGACACGACGGACGCATCGACTCGCGGCTGGGGAGCAGTGTGCGAGGGCATGCCGGCTTCGGGTCTGTGGTCAGAACCTCAGAGCTGGTGGCACATAAACCGCTTGGAGCTGGAAGTTGTATTCTTAGCTCTAAAGGATTTTCGGCCACAGCTGGAACAGCGGCATGTACTGATTTGCACCGACAACATGTCTGTGGTCTCGTACATAAATCACCAAGGAGGCGTTCGCTCCAGGGCTTTGTACAAGCAGGCAGCGAGTCTCCTGCTATGGGCGGACCGACACTTTCTATCCATCAGAGCAGCGCACATCCCCGGTCTCCTGAAGCACGGGGCGGACATGCTTTCGAGGAAGGGGATTCCCCAAGGAGAGTGGAGGTTGCAACCCGAGTCGCTTCGGATGATTTGGACTCGCTACGGGAGAGCGGAGGTGGATCTGTTCGCCACGAGCGAGAATGCGCACTGCCCGCTGTTCTTCTCTCTGTCTCACTCCCCGCTGAAGGGGGAGTCTCTGACATCGCACTGGCTGGCAGCCAGGCTGTATGCATTTCCTCCGATCAAGATATTGCCACTGGTGCTATGCAAGATCATGGAGGAGGGGGCTTCAATGATACTCGTCACCCCAAACTGGCTGAACCAGCCTTGGTTCCCGGACCTGACAGAGCTGCTGGTGGCGCCGCCCTGGCCAATCCCCATCAGAAGGGATCTGCTATCTCAGGTGAACGGCTCGGTGTGGCACCCGAACCCGGAGTTGTGGAGCCTTCATGTGTGGCTGCTTTGGGGATATCAGAGCTGAGTGCCCTGCATTCTCATGTGCTCGACACGCTCACGGAGGCGCGGTCACCCTCTACAAGGCGTTTGTATGCTCTGAAATGGGGAGTGTTTGTGAAATGGTGCAGTCATGCTCATATCGACCCGGCTACTTGCTCTGTGTCGGATGTTCTGCGGTTTCTACAGTACAGACTGGATAGTGGATCTCTACCATCAACACTGAAAGTCTATGTGGCAGCGATTGCCTCGTTTCGTTCCCCGCTGGGCGGGCAATCGATCGGGAGGCACGCGCTAGTGGTGAGTTTTCTCAAGGGAGCGAGGAGATTGCATCCTCCACGTCCGCCTTCAGTCCCGCCTTGGGACTTAGAGGTGGTGTTAAGAGCTCTTTCACAGCCACCATTCGAACCTTTGGCATCCGTTGATTTGAAGGAGCTATCTCTCAAAACTGCACTTCTTCTTGCCCTCGCTTCGGCTAAGCGCATAGGGGATTTACACGCGTTTTCTGTGAACAGCGACTGTATTCGCTTCGGACCCGGTGACTGCAGCGTCACTCTCCGGCCGAGACCGGGCTACGTGCCTAAATCACTATCTACCAGTGGGGATTTCTTTAAGACTGCAAGGGAAGCTCGGCTTCCCCTATAATTTCAAAAAATTAATGGTCAAATATGTACTATTGTGTTAACATTTTATTGACTAAAAATGCGTTAGAACACGTTCATCTCGAAGACGAGTTCGTTCAGAATCAGCTACATATAAGCAGGTCGGCTGACTCGATTTCCTTCTCATACATTCCTGTAGCGTCAGTGTATTTCCCCGTTGAAGCCGAGTGTCCATTGACTTCAATGGGGCTGCTTTGAACAGTTTTTTTCATGGCTTCGAAACTAGATGGTCATTGGATAAATGCTGCGATTATGTCCCACCCACGGACGCTCAGCGTCTCTGGGGGTGAATGGAGGAGTGGGCTGGCCTGGACTCTGGGCTTCTGCATGATGATTGGACGGTCTGTATCTCCTTTTGATTGACAGCGATTTTGTCCTATAAAAAGTCGCTGACGCTGAAGCTATTGGAGCTCAGTCCCATCGCGGCTTTGCACTTGGTTCTTATAAATCATTATATATTTTTTTTTTAAATTCATTTATAATGTTATGTTTTAATATACATGCTGCTAACTCCGAAATTTCAAGATATGCGAGCAAAAAATGCTCCTGACACTTTGGCAATATGACGAGAAAGAGTGCTGTTTTTGTTTTGTTTCTGTGTTTGATCCAAATCCGCTTTGAATAATATTGTCTGTTTTCACTTACATCTATTTATTTATTAAATTTGAGCTGGTATAGTATCATAAGACATTTTTATGGTATCGTGACAACCCTATTATACACCACATTCCTTGTTTCAGTTTAACCTAATTCCCACATTTCCGTCGAGTTTAATATCTTTTTGTTTTTAGATTGTTTGTTCATTCATTCATTCATACAGCAGGCTAGGCCAGCGTCACTGGAAAAGACGCCTAGTTGGTACGACAGGGTCACAGAACATTTTCTTGAAAAGGAACATAAATAAATGGACAGTTTTTATGATGTAGGCCAAAAATGAGCTTCCCCTCTTTGAAAGGCCAGCAGCCGCCACTGCTATCTACCCCCTTCAGAGCGCAGACTGTTTCGTTGTCTGCCCTGTCTTCTGAGTCATCGACCTCGTGTGATGAGGACGCTCAGACTTCGGTGTGCCCCGTCAGGGCTTTGAGGATTTACATCGACCGTTCGGCCAGCTTTCGGTAATCTGACCAGCTTTTCGTGTGCTACGGTGGTTGTGCGAAGGGCCGGGCCGTTTCAAAACAGAGGCTTTCCCACTGGATTGTGGACGCTATCACGGCTGCTTATACGAGCCAAGGTTTGGAATGCCCTCTGCACATTAGGGCCCACTCAACAAGGGCTGTTGCCTCCTCCTGGGCGTGGTCGAGAGGTATGTCTATTCAGGATATATGCTTTGCAGCCGGATGGTCTTCTCAAAATACCTTCGCCAGGTTTTACAAGCTGGACGTTCAGTCCTTAGCCTCCCAAGTGTTGTCAGTGAGTGACTGATTTATGTTTGCTACCGCTATTGTGGGACATGAGTGTTGCTGCCTCGCACAGTAATTACTCTGCGCAGCCTTCTTGCTATCGTTGTTGTTGTCTGCCCTGTACTCAGTAGTGATGGGTCGTTCTTGAACGATTCGTTCATTTTAAATGAATCTTTAATGTGACTTGGGAAGAACGAGTCGTCTCAAGGAGTGATTCGTTCAGTCGCGCATGCGCAAAATCCTATAGGATCTGTACTGGATTTAGTTCACCTGTTTCGAGTCTTCGGGTTTGAGTCGTTCGTTGACAGCCTCATACACGAACCTATGCAGTCAGAGCTGGAAAGAGAATTGATTAGTTCACCTACCGAGTCATCGGGTTTGAGTCGTTTGTTCATCACGTGACAGCCCCATAAGCTAAACCAATGCAGGTTCACCTACCGAGTCTTCGGGTTTGAGGCGTTCGTTCTTTTGTCACGTGACCACTTGCCAGATCAGTAAAATACTATAAAGTAAAACTGTATTTTTTGTATGTTGGATCATATTTATCAAAATATGTGTAATAAGCATTTTCCTAGAAATAAAAATGGTCTGTTCATTTCTGTCACTATGTTTTTGTTACTCTTTCCTGAGGATCTGTGTTATTTTATAAATAAATAAAACCCTGTTATAAATAAAATATTGATTGATTTGTCCTTTCACTGTCTTTGTCTATCAATACACATATAATATAACTATATAATAAAAAAATCCAAGCCTAAAATTACAAAGCACTTATAGTTTGTTAATTTTTACTCCAATTTTGACTTTGCTGGTATAATTGTTTTTCCTAGGCAGACTTGACATATTGGTCTAATATTTGTATAAGAAGATTGGTCAAAAAGGACACAATGACATAAAGTGAAAGCAAATAACATTTTGAATATGAATGATTAATGTTAGTTTAAAATATTAAGGTTATGATCTGGCTCTGTGGCTTTAGTATATTTTAATTTTCTTGTATTTTTTATTTAAATTGTTTTAATTCAATTTGTAATAGTTATCCTCTTTGCTAAAGCTTTTTCTGGAACAAAAATAAACAATAAAAAAAAACAATTCAAGAGTGTGTACACAGTTTTAATGTCTAAAGTGTCATATGTTACAAAAGTATAGTAAGTAACACTATAGTCTAATCTAAAGGGTTAACTCAAAAGACATACATACAACAAGGTATTGTATTTTATGAAGATTAGACTCCAAAAAAAAAAATTAAAAAAATAAATTAAATTAAAGCATAACCAACTCTTTATTATATTTATTACTACATTCAGTATTATGGAAAAGAACCATCGTGACAGAAATTAAAAGCAATAATTTGAGACCAGAAATGCATCACATAACTGTACAAGTAAATAATAATAATAATAATAATAATAATAATAATAATAATAATAATAATAATAATAATAATAATGACTATGCACCCGTTTGTAAGGAAGGTTGTAAATGAACTAATTTCTCTGCCCAAAGCTGTCACGTCACGTGACAAAAGAACGAACGACTCAAACCCGAAGACTCCATAGGTGAACTAATCAATTCTCTTTCCGGCTCTGACAGCATTGGTTTAGCTTATGGGGCTGTCACGTGATGAACGAACGACTCAAACCCGATGACTCGGTTGGTGAATTAATCAATTCTCTTTCAGGCTCTGACTGCGTTGGTTTAGTTTATGGGGCTGTCACGTGATGAACGAACGACTCAAACCCGAAGACTCGGTAGGTGAACTAATCAATTCTCTTTCCGGCTCTGACAGCATTGGTTTAGCTTATGGGGCTGTCACGTGATGAACGAACGACTCAAACCCGATGACTCGGTTGGTGAATTAATCAATTCTCTTTCCGGCTCTGACAGCATTGGTTTAGCTTATGGGGCTGTCACGTGATGAACGAACGACTCAAACCCGATGACTCGGTTGGTGAATTAATCAATTCTCTTTCCGGCTCTGACAGCATTGGTTTAGCTTATGGGGCTGTCACGTGATGAACGAACGACTCAAACCCGAAGACTCGGTAGGTGAACTAATCAATTCTCTTTCCGGCTCTGACAGCATTGGTTTAGCTTATGGGGCTGTCATGTGATGAACGAACGACTCAAACCCGAAGACTCGGTAGGTGAACTAATCAATTCTCTTTCCGGCTCTGACAGCATTGGTTTAGCTTATGGGGCTGTCACGTGATGAACGAACGACTCAAACCCGAAGACTCGGTAGGTGAACTAATCAATTCTCTTTCCGGCTCTGACAGCATTGGTTTAGCTTATGGGGCTGTCACGTGATGAACGAACGACTCAAACCCGAAGACTCGGTAGGTGAACTAATCAATTCTCTTTCCGGCTCTGATTGCATTGGTTTAGCTTATGGGGCTGTCACGTGATGAACGAACGACTCAAACCCGATGACTCGGTTGGTGAACTAATCAATTCTCTTTCCGGCTCTGACTGCATTGGTTTAACTTATGGGGCTGTCACGTGATGAACGAGCGACTCAAACCCGCTTACTTGTCAGATAAGAGGTCAGGTGAGCTAATCAAGACCCAGGTAAACGATGAATTAATCTTTTCTATTTCTTATAGCATTATAGTTTGTATTGTTTGTAGTGTGATCAACGTTTGCATAAGTAGTAGATGTGTTAGGGAAGTGGCACGTAACATTTTAATTATATTTTGCTAAAATGAACGAAATGAACGAAATGACTCGAAAAAAGATTTGTTCATTTTGCTGAACGAGACTCAAAGGTCCGAATCAGTAAAATGATCCGAACTTCCCATCACTAGTACTCAGTGCAGCTCCAGTTATTCGTGTCTATTCACTAGTGCTACCATGATCATGTTATGTTTTATGCTGCTTTACACAGCTATCTCTATGCAGCCCCTTTCAATACCATTGTTGCGTCTGTTCTGCCCTGTTCGCAGCGCAGCCTGCAATATTGTCGACCAGATATGCAAATTTTGTATACCTGGGGTGTACTGTAGACGCTCATTGGCTTGCCTCCACCTATCAGCTGCGAGCCCGCCTAACAAGCGTCGCTATTGGTGGGAATTATATGTGTGTGTATTCTCTCTTCGTTGAGTGTGTAACTTGTACAGGCTGCTCGTAGCCTCTCTCACGGCGGGATTGAATATCGTTCCCATAACGGAGAAATTCTCCGTGATGTCTCGTGAAAGCTCGAGAGGTAACGTCTCCGGTTACTATCGTAACCTCGGTTCCCTGAGAGCGGGAACGAGACATCACGGTGTTCGCCGTGCTCGCTGCTCGACCAGCTAAGCGGCGTTCAGTATCCGATTCTGACGTAAGGTCTCGGGCACCGCATTTTATACTGCCTCTCGAGCTCGTCAGTATTTGCATACGGTCGCATGCTTCGCGACAATTGGCCAGTCATTTGACTGGCGTGAGCCAATAGGACTTCAGGAAAGGTTGAAGGGAAGGAGTTCCCATAACGGAGAAATTCTCCGTGATGTCTCGTTCCCGCTCTCAGGGAACCGAGGTTACGATAGTAACCGGAGAAGTTTTCTAAATAAAAAGTCCTAAAATGTACAAAACTTTAAAAAACATCACATAATGTAAATACGTTGTCACAGAATAAGAATATGTGAATAACTCAATTTCGACAAAAATGTCAAATAGAACCTTATAATTGCAAGGCGACGATGTGTGTGATGAAGTGTTTTTGAATGTATGTGATGTTTCTTTAGATGTAGTGAAATCTTGTATATGTGTGTTAAAACGAGTTTATACATTATTTTGGACCATGCACACACACAGCACTCTGTCATGTCACATCTTTTTCTCACACGCATGCACATTCTATCTGTCGCTCTCTGTAGAGAGATCTTGTTCTCACAATGTAGAAAAAATATGACCCAAAGCTTATTGTTAGTAGTGCCTGCTAACAATAATCTGTGAAAAAAATAATCATAAAGACTAATCTCTTTTTTGGCTCAGGCCTGTAAGCAACCACATAATGTTCCAACAAAAACCCAGAAGCATAGCAACACACTGAAAACCACCCAAAATACCCTCATGGTAGCACTCACATTTTCTTAAAAGTTATATTACAGCATGTATATTGTCTTTTTATATGAAAAAACAAAATTTTTTATTTATTTTATGAATCATTTTTACCTTCGAGAACATCCCCAGAGGTTTTATCAGGTCCTATAAAAGTACAGCTACATAAACCCACACAAACACATTAATTCTCATTACAGATGCAACTGTGCTCAGAATGAGACCTACAGCACTGAACCTTCAGCTCTTTAACTCAATCTGAAATGCTTTAAAGTGATCTCACTTCTAAGTTTGTATTCAGTATTGGACCACATGCTGATCAAAACTTTTAACCAAGATTATTAAGGGAACTTACATGCAAATGATACATCACATTAAAATAAACAGAAATCAAGGGAAAGAAGCTGGAGATCTTATATGTTCCAAGGACCTACAGTGCAGCTTTGTAAGAAAATAAGAGTTGCTTTGATCAGTTATGGATGTTTATAATGATTGATCAGCATGGTAACTGTTCGTTCTATGCCAGCACACCTCTTGCAACATAAACCTTGCCAAAACCGAAAGAGACACCGGGAAGAGGAAAGAAAGGGGAAGACTGAGAGGGTGGATCAAGTATCGGGCATTGTGCCATGCCACTCTCCTCAGTCGTCCCTCTGTGCCAACTTAGCAGGCATGGTGCCAAGTTCTAAATGAATGAGTTTGCTTGGGCGCCAACTGTTTCACCCACAGCTCCGGTGGACCATGCCCATCAGTGGCCAGGACAAGAAGTCTGTGCAGATAAATGTCAAGCATTAATGAAATCTGTACTAACAGAGATAGAGAACCAGACGACTTCTTCCTCTGTACAAAATGGGGCCATATAGTTCATAGTGATTAATACGTTGGGGTTATTGGAGTCAGATGTGCTGGTAAACACAGGTGCAGGTGTGTCTAATGGGAAAAGACCAAATTGTCAAACTCATCCTTGTTCTCTATTTCAGGTGACCCGATAGTTCTGCACTCCAAGGAACCACCAGACCCAACTTACTGAGGACAAAAGTGCTGCAAGTGAAGACTAACTAGAGACAGCTTTGAGCTTCAGCTAACAGGATCGATCAGTATTAGTTATACGAAGATTATTTGCAATGAAAACGTCTGAGGAACAGACTGATCTCCAGAAATATATCCACCATAAACATTAGGACCATCCTGAAGTTAATGTGTCCTCCTCAATGGACCCCCTGGCCTCCCGGACTCTCAGTCTTCTGGGTGTGGATCCATAACCTCTGGAATGTGTTGGCTGGGGGGTCTCGATGTACGTATGCAGTTGTTGTTGTTTTTTTTTACAGAAGATGTTTGGATCATCTACACCAGTGCAGCCCAATGGAGTTTAAGCTTTTAACCAACATGCTCTCCTTCCTTGTCCTTCAGTTCTTCCGGCAAATCCATAACCATTCCTGCTCTACCCGATCAGAAGGTTCGATCATTTCTTGTGGAATCCTTTAAACAGCATTTAAACATGTAAATTCGATCTGGACCTTTAACGGACTAATCTTCTGTATATTGTTTGTTTCTAAATTAAAGCTTTTCAAGCCCACAGTCTGAAATAACAGATTAGATGTACCAGTATATTCTAGAAAATGTAAAAGTGTAAAAGATCAAAGTGTTATTCTCAAAACAAGCAGAATAAAATTTAAAGGTTATCACTTTTATTATCAATGTTTTTATCCAGCCTGGTAACTGCTATTGAGTACATGTGTCAGTATTATATTCAATAATTAAAAATGTCGAAAAGAATTTTTCTCCGTACTCTGATTTCAGAGGCTGCAAGCTAGTGAAACCTAATGGCTTGTTGTACCACAAATAACATGATTTATTCAGTTTTCCTCCACCGATACTGATACGCAGAAAAATAACATAATCAGCATTATATATGTATCGTGTTTTCTGACCTTTACGCCTTAAGGCAAAACCGCAGTCACTCCAAATGCACACCCTCATGTTTCAAAAGGAACTAAAATAACACTTTGCAGTGTAAATATACGCTCTCTATGCACCACCTCTCTCTGTCCTTCCCTTTCTGACAACAAAATAGGATTTGTGTTTGTCTAATCGAATGCTCAAATCTGTTCAATGCACATGCTATTTAGCTTTGAGGAAATCTTGAGAACGTTTGCACATGTCATTAAGAGATTAGAGAAATTAGCCCAAAATAATATTCATTAATACTAACCACAACGGCAGCACAAAAAGAGAGAGAGGTGCACAAAGAGAGATATTTGAAAGTGAAATGATGCATAGGCCGTGTATGGAGATGCATGCTGATATCGTAATACATGATATCATGAAACACACACCCAGAGGCGCACGTACACATACTGAAGCTCACTGTAGCAGAAATCCCCCCTGCACAACAACGAGACTGTGAGTTTTAAAATTCAATGGAACATTGCAGAATAATAATAGGCGAAGCTCACTTCTAAAGCATCTGGGATTGTTGGGCTACCTTAAATCAGTAGGAATCTGGCAAAATACAAACAGGTGAACAAAGCTGCACGCACATATTGTCAGGCGCTGTCTTTCTCTCATTCGCACACACCAGGAAATGACACGTCACCCTGGGATGTAGGTGTTGAGACTTGGTGCCGCTTATGCAAATACAACTTGCAGATTTAATGAAGTCTGACGGCAGAGGGAAAAGGCCAGGAGAGATACCATGCACACTCTGACAGCACAGACGAAAATAAAATGTGAGCTAGATGAATAAATAAGAAAGAAAGAAGATGAGAAAGAAAGAATCGCTGTGTGGTTGTTGTGTGACTGTGTGCATACATGTAGCACTATACGTGTATGAAAATGTGCGTGAAAGTGCGCATGTGCATAACACATTATTGCTAGGAGTTGCATGTATATGAATATGATGAGATGTGGTAACTGTATGGTGCGCATAAAAAATATGCGGTCCCACTTTATATTAGGTGGCCTTAACTACTATGTACTTACATTTAAATTAATTATTTGGTACAATGCACTTATTGTGTACATACATGTTTTTACATTGTACTTATATTTTTTAAAAATACCTATATGTAGTTACATCTGTAATTAATTTCTGTAATTACATTCATAATTACACTGTTGACCCATCCCTCACACCTTAACCCACCCTTAAACCTACCCAGACCACCAAACCTGTCCCTAACCTTACCCGTATCCCACCTCAATAGCAGCAAAAGTGTTTTTGCAATACAATATGAACACAATAAGTACATTGTACTTATTTTTTTATGTAAGTACATAGTAGTTAAGGCCACCTAATGTAAAGTGCGACCAAATATGCAATTCTGTAGGTGAGGTATATGTTTACCTGCAGGCATTAGCAAGGTAGTTAGGGCTATACAATTAGTTATGGTTCTTGAGTCTGATTGGACGAGGGCCGTTCCAAGAATGCCTCTTTCTGCAGTGTACACAGTCTTTAAGAGTGAGTCATTGAATTATTCAGTCAACCGATTAATTCAAAACATTGATCCTTTATTTTTAAGAGTGAATGGTTCAAAATTGGGTTTTCACATTTCAGTGACCAGTTAACAAAACCATTTATTTGAAATTTAAAAAAATTCAAAGAACCTTTTTCCACTATGAAGAAACTTTTGTGGAATGGAAAGGTTCCATGGATTCGAAATGTTCTTCATGGAAACACTAATGCCAGTAAAGAATTGTTATTTTGGTCACACTTTATATTAGGTGGCCTTAACTACTATGTACTTACATCAAAAAATAAGTACAATGTACTTATTGTGTTCATATTGTATTGTAAAACACTTTTGCTGCTATTGAGGTGGGATACAGGTAAGGTTAGGGACAGGTTTGGTGGTCTGGGTAGGGTGGGTTTAGGTGTAAGGGATTGGTCAGCAGTGTAATTATAAATGTAATTTAAAGAAATTAATTACAGATGTAATTACACATATGTATTTTTACAAATACAAGTAAAATGTAAAAACATGTATGTACACAATAAGTGCATTATATCAAATGCTTCATTTAAATGTAAGTACATAGTAGTTAAAGCCACCTAATATAAAGTGGGACCGTTATTTTTTTTTTTAGAGTGCTTGTGATAAAACTTACTGTCATTATTAGTGAGTCTTTTAATCATTCACTAAACCAATTTGTTCAAAAACACTTGTAGCAACGCTGGTACATTTAGAAACTAAACATAGCTACTGTGTGTTGCTCTTAAACGCACATCGGTAATTCACCTTTGACTTCACCTTTTTTTTTGCTGGTGCAACCAACATAGATACAATACCGTTTCTAAAAAGTTGTTTATTGAACTGTTAATAGCAATATCACACAGTATAACCCTATATATCAGCATGGCTCTGATTATTCAAAGCCAAACCACAGCCATGGTGATATTCAGAACTCCACTCCGCTTAATTAATATGCACATGTGACCGTGACAACACAGAATTTCAACACTTATTATTTTATAAATTATTACTCTTATTAATTATAAAGGTTTTGCTTTAAAGATGCAAATATTACAGAATAAATCAGCATAAAATTACAAGTGGGTAGAGGATAATCAAAAACATCTGTAGATTATAAATTAGTATTATCACCATCACACACACATAGCTACAAAAACACGCAGATTAATGCATATTAATCATGCTTTATCTAGCTGGATTGTGTAAGTGTGTTCCACTATTCTGAAGTTTAACATCGGTGACCTACATAACTGTTTGCTGATAAAAACACATCATTCCTCATTATTTTCATATCAGCCAGGCAGATGAACAATAATAGAGGAAAGATTGGATAGAGATTGGAAATGTTGTCTTCATAGTTTTTCGAACAGAAATTTGCATCAAAACACTGGTTGGGGCTATAATGCAGTTTGGCTAAATTATGATGCATTAATAGCAACCTCCCAGCACACAAACACAGTACACACACCGAACTGTGTTTGTGTGTGTGTGTGTGTGTGTGTGTGTGTGTGTGTGTGTGTGTGTGTGTGTGTGTGTGTGTGTGAGAGAGAGAGAGAGAGAGTTTGTCAAATACTGTATTCTGCAGCCTATAGCAATGTCTGAAAGGACATTCATTTTTCAAGTGTAGAAGAATGGAAGGTTTCAGCCCCAAATTGCAAAGTGACGATAAATGTTTGTGACCTGCAGTTGGCTCTTAACATGCTCACAGAAGAGTCGTTCCCTCCAGAGACCTGAGAGGCCTGTGGTGTTCAGAACAACAGAGACAAGCCAATAGGTGAATCGGGTGTATGCCACTGACAACAAGGATAAAAGAAACAGCAAGTAATATTGAGGAGAAATCTTTCTGTCTGCTCTTGGGTAGAGCCCCTCTAGCATAATAATGTGAGAGGACACCAAGATCTTTCCGGAGCCAAACGCTGCAAAGCTAAATCTAGCAGATCTTAATAATTCAGCTGGCATGATGGTAACATTTAACTGACCCCTCTGTCATTCTGCTGTTCCAGATTCCACAAGACAACATTGCCCATCAAAGTAAAGTGTTTGTTGACATTAATTATTCAGTAATAATAGTACTAAATCTAGTACTGCTATGGTCTAAGAAAATGTTGTTTTTTCTTTGAGGTCATACTCTGGTGAAAGCAGTAATGCGTGTGGACTGGTTTCAGGTTTTCCTACATTGCGAAGACAAAATAACTCCACAAAGATAGTAAAATTGAAAATTATGGGGACAATCCAATAGTCCTCAAAAGGAAAACGGCTTAATAAACAGTAAATAGTTTCTTAAAGGAAATGTTCAATTGCAGAACAGAGTTCATTTGTATAATCTGAAATGTTAAAATGTGTTATAGAAATAGTACACTTGAATAAATAGTAAGAGCTTTTTTTGTATTTACATTACTGCTGTACATTTGCAGGATTGTTGCGGCCCTTATGTAAATAAATAAATAAAACTAACTAAACAGATAAATAAATTAATATTGCCAAAATATATTTTAAATATACACTAAATATATGTAGCCAACAGCGTTCCACAGCTAGGAAATAACCAGAAAGGCACAAGTGACATTTCACCAACTTTACAGGAGAGCTAAAACAAAAATTTTACCGTAGTTTACCATCTGACTTTGTGTACTGATTTCAATTGTTTATAATAAAAATGTGTACACTCATGAATGACAGTGCTTTTGCCAGTAGAAAGAGCTCATTAAGAGCTTTCATTTGAAATATATATATATATATATATATATATCTCCATTTCACCAAAAATGTCACTCACACCCTTCTTGTTCTCTCTCGACATATGGGTTTAAAACGTCCTCTTATATCTTTTTATATTTTCTAGCTGTTTCTTATATATTTCCTTTCATTTCTCTGTTCACATTATTATTATTTTTTATTATTTATTAATTTTTTTTTATAATTCAATTTACTATGTGTAATCATGTCTCTGGAGATCCAGTCTTCGGTGATGCCAAAGGAACAAGTTTAAACTTGTGGAAAAGTCAAGGAAAAGTAGCTTGACTCTTTTAAAAAGTCCCATTTGGTCTAAATTCTTATGTATGAGTGTTTCTTGGGTTGTCATATGTTCAACTAAATTACCTGAACTTTTTTTTTTTTTTTTCTTTTTTTTTTTGAGGAAAATCCATGCTGAGAATGTTGTTGATTCAGTGACAGACATAAAATATTAACTGCACAAGATGCTTAAAATGGCATGTCTAAAATAAACAGCCCCTATCTGAGTCACATCTACAGGTTTATAGGCCAGACTGCTGCTGGCACAGATGAAGCTTCCCTTCACTCATCTTTAAGTAGAGTCTGTACCCAAATTCCTTGACGTTTCCCGAAAATGTGCCAGTGGCATGCAGAAAATAGTTCAGTGTGTGAGGTTTTGTAGATTCCAATGCTCTAATCTGGTCCTATAGGACTTGCTGAGCTAATACGACTCGTGTGGTCAAATTCCTTTAGATGCTGCCAACAGTTTCCACCGCTGTGATCCAGTGATCTCCAGAGCTGGAGTTTAATCCTGTGGTCTAATTGCTTAATTAATACTGTGGTTTATGCTGGATTTTATGCTATGGTGTTGTTTCACTTTTAAGTTTTATGGTGCATCAAATGTAGCTTAGTGGTGCATCTTAGTCTGTAGTTTAGTGTTGTACCGTAGTTTAATGTGTTCTAGTTTATTCATGTAGTCCATTGCTCCAGAGTAACCATGCAGTGTAATGTTATAGAATAATCACATTTGCCCTATGCTAACACATTTACACACCCTATTTAAATTTGTTGTGATTATCAGATACCAGGACACTAGTGCCATTTAGCATCACACAGTCCAGTGTGCGTGCGTGTGTGTGTGTGTGTGTGTGTGTGTGAACAGATGGCCCCGTCACAGAGCCATTAGCACTGAAGAGGATGAGTACAGAGCAACAACAGATGAACAGAATGAGTGAAAGAGAGATAAAAATGAAAAACAATGAGAGGATGAGAGAGATACATGAGTTTTATGAGTGTGTCATATGGTTTAAACTTTGAAACTCTCTGAAATATTTAATTTAGTCCAGGGTTGTAGAGTTTGGTGTTCCGCCAAATACTTCAGTTTTCATCTTTTTACATACCCAAAGCTCGATATGAATGTTTTATGGTTTATGGAAAGGGTTTTAAAACTGGCGTTTGCAGGTATGTGAAAAAAAAAAAAAAAGTTACTAAAAATAATATTCAATATTTTCAGAACGTGACATTATTGGGGTTTCATTCTGCTTTCAAAACACTGGCCAGAAATCATAAATTAATCAAAAAGTAAACACACACACACACACACACACACACACACACACAAACACACACTGTATATATACATACATTATCTCTCATCAACGATATAATATATTATATTATATATAATATTATAATAATATTTATTTCTATAGTAGTTTTCACAGTATAAATGGGGTTTCATACATGAGAAAATAGCTGTATATTTATATTTTAAGAACGAGGTCCTTCACAAGGGGATCATCATATTTGGTGGTTCTTTGCAGAAAAAAGTATAGGAAACCCCCTGGTTCATAAATATTCATTTTCAGAAATTAGGGTCACATTTCTACAAATATGTAAAACTAGCTTAAATTAGCTCACGGTGGTTGGTGATCTTAGCTTGTCTTAGTTTGGTTTGCTGGTTGTAAAAGGTTTTTTAAACTATCTCAAACCTGCTTTGCCAGGCTGAGAGACCAGTTGACAGACTATGACAGACTAGCTTCAACCAGTTAAACACCAATTCAGGCATGTCTAAATAGTGTTTACAGCAGGGATAACCAGTAAATTCTTAATGATATTCATGTATGTACGATATGTAATGCGTATGATAATTCCCCATGCAGATCATATTGACAGATGTCACACTGGGCAGAAGGTTTTGACAAATGGCTTATGTGGGTGTGCTTGTGTGTGTTGTGCAGAATTAAGCAGCGCTGAACACTCATCACCCACAACTGATCCAGAACCACACTGACAAAGAAAAGAAGCTCGCAGATGCTGGTGGAACCTCTGTTATTTCTTGTGAGGCAGAGAGCAAATGAACACAGTGGGATTTGCGGTGAGAAACCAAGGGAAGGCTTTTATTTTAAATGAAATAAAAAGGGTTTACAGTGTCCACGGGGAAGTGAAGGTCAGACTGTGCAGGGGGCGGTTAGATCCAGAGGCACAGGACCGGGCGGTCATTGTCTCTGTAGGGGTCCTGCTATGTTATACCCTTCCTGGACCTTGTGGACACCTTGGTCATACACATGGGAGACCCGTGTCCTGTTAGAGAGATGTGTGGGAGCCTTTTTGGCGGTGGTGATGAGGCCCTAATAAGTTCAGGTGTGCCTCATCGCAAACAGAAACATTCTCCTCTTAGCCACCTGCTCCTGTGAATCTGCCCACACCATGATGATATGAGGGGAGGCAGAATCTCTGTTGTATTTATGTTGACATTGCAAAACATAAAAAAACCTGCTGAAAAATTACATTTATCTGGGAGGCATCTCAGAAAATAAATCTTAAATGTGATTTTTTTTTTTTTTACCTTATTGGAATTATTTTTGTTCTTAATTAATACCTGTTATAAAAATTAGCTGTTAAAATAAATAAATAAATAAGAAAATATTATATTTTATAATTAAAAACAATCTACATATCTTGTATATGTATATTAATAAATGTAATAATACTAACAATAATAAAAACAACAACAACAACAACAGAAATTATAATAATAATTATTATTATTATTATCATCATTATATAATTACTAATTAAGCACTAGCAATAAATATTTATTGCAAACACAGATGTGCATTCTCTCTAAATATACTGATAAAACGTATATTTGATCGTTGAAAACAATTAATTGATAACTGTCAGTACAACAATAATAATAATAATAATAATAATAAAAATAAAAAAAATAATAATAATAATTATTATTATTATTATTTATTTTAAATTTTTTTATATGATTGTTTTTATTTATACTGTCTGGGATTAAAGGCGCAGATAGAAATAGGGCAAAAATCAAATTTATCTTTAGACATCTGTGCAACTTGTTCTTGTTCATCGTGTCAGCATTTGGCTATAAACAAAAACCTTCCATTTAGATGCATTGCAGAATTCACCTGATTTACTTGAAGTTGCAAAAAGACTATTTTCAGTTCTATTTCTGTGTGCCAGGATGTTTCCTGTTGTGAAAGCTTGTGACCTGTATTTGGGAGAGAAGCAGAAAAAAAGTGAGTCCCATGGTGCTGGTGCTTAATTAGTAAGCCAGAGCAGTGAGAAAAAAAGAAAAAGAAAAACATGAGAACAGAGGATGGAGACAGCAAGACAAATGGTTTGAGAACAGAATGATAAAATGGCAGCAATTATATCAGTGTTCACTGGCTGTACGGATCCTCTAAACACATTTATTCTCCAGTTCTGGATTTTTGTGAAGAATACACACTGAGAACACAAGAAAAAGGGACTATTTCATAGCTGGCTGTGACAGCAACAGCACACCAAATGTGCCTGCCATCAGAAGAGAGAGAGAGAGAGAGAGGACTAAACCAACCGGAAGTCATTTATTTTCAATGAGAATTGGCAATTTGCAGCGACATGAGAAACAGGGGCCGCTGACGACGTGATGTGGGTCGTACAGCAATTCAACAAATTTGAGATGGATAATTCCTGTCATGCTTTCAAGTCCCTATCAAATATGGCTTAATAGTTAGGAAATTCAATCCATAAGATTTTTTGAAGAAATTAATACCTTTATTCAGCAATGACTCATTAAACTGATCAGAAATGTCTGTAAAGATTGCAAAAGGTTTCTATTTCAAATAAATGCTGTTCTTTTGAATGTTCTATTTACCAAAGATTGATTGCAGCAAATAAGCATATTAGAATGATTTTTAAGACTGGTGTAATGGCTGCCATCACAGGAATAAATTACATTTTAAAATATATTCAAATAGTTATTTTAATTTATAATAATATTTCATAAAATTACAGTTTTTACAGTATTTTTAATCAAATAAAAACAGCCTTGGTGAGTATAAGAGACATCACTTAAAGATAAAAAAAAAAAAAACCTTTAAAACAACCAACCCCAAACTTCTAAACAGTAATGCTAAGCTAAGTCTTAAAAATAAGTTGTCCATAGACGGGTTTGTGTCACAGTGAATGATTTCACTGTTCTATGTGATTTATCTCTGCCCACATACAGCGATTTAATAAAAAAATGATGCACTGAAAACCATGTCAGAAATACTTTGATAATCATTCATCTTGTTCATGATATGATGCATTATGCACTGCTGCGACATATATTCAAACACTTTTCCATGCAGCATGTCAATTTTTACTGTAGCAGCACGAGAACTGATTCCTTGTCAAAATAGAATGACATTTTCACAAGCTATTTTTCATGTTTTCAAAATCTATGGTCAGTAACACAGCTCACCAGTCCAGCAGTATAAGCATACAGCACAGTGACCTGACGACCCCAGCGATTAAACTGCGCTCAGTGTGAAAGAGGAATACAGTCTGTACATACTCAATGCGAGTATATATTTATTAAGCATATTTTATTGAGGACACCCACTGTGAGGTAAACGATGCAGAGCAGTTCAAGCGTACTTTAAAAGACCCATCTTTCCTCTACTCTCAACCGAAACACCCCACAGAGTGCTGCTGAGAGACACTCCAGTGAGAAGAAGCTACTGCGGCACAGTAATTTCATTTCTATTTTATCAGCAGTATAAAATGATGCAGCCTCTAATGGCTTATAGACCATCAAATTAATGTCTGTCATAAAGCTGCATTCACTGAAGGATTTGGGCTAAAACTGACAGTAACAGCTGCAGTAATTGTACCACGAGTGAACATTGCCCTTCACTCTCCTTAATAAAACCGAAAATTGCTAATTTTTGAAACATCTATTTGAGCATGATTCAATGAATGGAAACTGGCGTAGAGAATTAGTTCTACAATAATTTACTTTGGCTCAAGCATAATAATATGCATGTTCCAATTTTTTAAAGACAACTTTAATAGTCCCATTCAATCTGAGCTCTTAAAGGTAATTTATACAGTGGAAAAAGCTAAACTTGTTCTTCTGTTTCTTATTGTTTAACAATAGCCTTAAATTGACTAGCTGGCTATGAAACAGGTTTACTATTCCTAATGTTGCGATTAAATGGAATAGAACTTTTCTTTCGTATTTGTTACATACATTGCACATTACATGATCAGGGACTTGTTTCTATCTGTTGGTTGTTGATTGGATAGAGGCAGACCTGTATGTGAGCTTGCAGTCGATTATACGAAAGGGGCGGAGTTTAAGCAGACTAAATGATTGGTGAAGTCCAGGATATGTCATCAGAGAGAAGTCTTGTTGTTTCACCAGAAGATCCAGATATGACACTTTGATATATATAAAGAAGAAGAAGAAACATATGACTGAATAATGCACAATAACATCTATAACATGCATTTAGAAAACAGATAGCATGAATTTTCAGTTCAAACCGACTTAGTGAGCCTCATACTGAAAAGAGAAAAAATTCATCTAAAAAGGATGAGATGCCCTTACAATATTGTTTTGAATATGGCTTTAGATTGATCTGTTTTAAGATAACGAGGTGATCTGGATAGCTTTTATAATGCCAGAGTGTTTTCAGGGGAAATCAAGCAGGTGCTTACAGTTGGCTCTGAATATTTAGCTGGAATAACACCACCTTTCTTCTATTTCCAACAAACGACAACCACAGACCGGAAGAATTTCATTTTCAAAGTAGAGTAGTCAAGATAAGTGTGGAATTCTGACCATATACTTAAGCAGAAACGTATGATTTGAACTTCTGTGGCTAGACAGTGTGTGACCAGATGTGATGTATTTAAACTTAAATCTATGAACGAGAGGGTAGAATTACCAATATTTTTCCTCTAAAACATTCTTTAAACCAACCTGATCTCATGGCATAAACGTACATGGGTGCACTTTTTAGCGAGACCGTTTTTACGTTCCTTACAGCACGTTTCGCCGCAGTTTCGAAGAGAAATGTCCACTGAGTGGCGTTAAACACGGGTTCAATACGTAAACCCTGGTACGTTTTTATTATGGTGATATAGGTACATATTGCTGTTTTATTACGTTGCTCCAGGTAGGCTACGTATTGCGGCGGTTCAGAATTCAAATATAGGGGACCGTCGCTAAAAGTTATGTGAGGCTGTTGGAAATATACCCTACATCAAACCCAACCCTAAACCTACCCGATAGTGTTGACAAATGCAAAACTGATATAAAAACGCATTTGTTGATACAACCATGTTATTTGAACTTCCTTATATGCAGATCTGAACTGTTTTGTCGAACTGTACTTACAGTACACGAGATTCGAACCGGAGCTCCTCACCTCTCAAGAACGTCTCCGTACTCCGCGAGCTACCGAACAAACCTGCGATCTATGAAAACCCATAGATATGAAGCTGGATATGTGTGATGCTAACGTTCAAAAGCATCAGTTTTCAAATCTCCCAGCATATTAATATTGTTTTGAAGTCATAACATAATATTCTTCAAGCAATTATGCAAAAATTACGCTTTATTAATCGAAACAGTAAATTTGTGTGAAAAGGAATAAAAGACGTCGGAGTTTTACTGCCTCTAGTGTTCATTTATTTTGGAAACTACAGTGATATGTACTTATTGGTACATATTTCGCGTCTCGCTAAAAAGCGCGCACAGGTACGTTTATGCCATGAGACCAAACACTATTTCTGGAAAATGGTGGTTACGAATAATTATGGCAGAAGTAATAGTAACACTTTAGTATAAGAACCAATTCTCACTATTAACTAGTTGCTTATTAGCATGAATATTATTAACATATTGGTTGCTTATTAGTACTTATAAAGCACATATTCTGCATGACCATATTCTATGTCCCTACCCAATACCTAAACTTAACAACTACCTTACTAACTATTAATAAGCAGCAAATGAGGAGTTTATTGAGGCAAAGGTCAAATAGTTAAAACCCTAATTTTAACTATTTAATCATTATTAGCATTGATTAACCCTAGACAACCTTTTCCTTTCAGATGAACTGGGGGTACTTTTTTTGTGTGAATGTATTCATGTTCATGCTATTTATTCAAATCATTCATTTTATCATTGTGAATAAGTGGAGGGTTGCTTCATGACAGTTTGAAAGTTCCATGTGACTGAAGTGAAATGTCACAGTATGCACAATCGTATGCAGATGTCGAAAATAATGGAAAGGCAGCTTTAGAGAAAGTATTTTAACACCCCAAATAATTTTAAAGCAAAAAAACCCTTAAAGCTCAATTGTGATATTTATGACTCCTAAGAAACACATTTTCCAGATGGTCTCCGGTTCATTAAAAGGCCTAAATCATCTCTGTGACAGCTGTGGAAAATAACTCAAGCGCTGAGTTTCACTTGACGTTTTGAAAGATTAGATTAATTTATAGGTGCCTCCCCCCAACCCCACCCAGCATTAATCCACCTTTCTATCAGACTCTATCTCTCCTTGTGTGTTTGACGGAAGGTGAAACTATCAGTCAGCGGCCATGCCGATCAATCGCTTCGATCGAGCAGCCGCAGTCAGGCCTATTCATCACCTCAACCCTGTTTTTTTTCTTCCTTTTCATCCCTCCTTCCCTTCATTCTCCATCACTCCGCTCCTCTGGGGATAGTCGTGCAGGTGTTTGACCCCTGTGAAACCAGAATAAAAGCTACTTATTCTCTCTCTCTCTCTCTGTCTGGATGTGAGCAGAATGGTTGTGAGGATGCGTGTCAGGTGTCACAAGGAAGCTGGCAGACATGTTGGCACAAGTTTCTGATGTCTGTCCTCTGTGTGTCCCGAAGGCAACAAAACCTGTTCGGGATGCTGTAACTTGTCATGAGTTTTGCGAGCAGGGCAGGTGTCCTCTTTCAGGGTTGAAGCCATCCATCTCACTTAAGAACGCACGCACACACACAGAGGTTCTGCTGATGGTTGTGGTCGGAGTTGGTGAACTGTGCAGAGATTCATCCAGCATAACTCTGCTGATTTCAGAGCTTTTCTGAATTAATGCCGCCACCCCCTCATGCCTGCACGCTTTGAGCATCTTGCACTCAGGTAATTTTACAGTTGCTTGCAAATTGAGGCCGATCAGCATCAAACTGCAGTTAATGGCATTAACTAGAACTAGAGATTTATATGCAAGCCAGGCTCTCTGGAGCTTAGCAGACTAGTTTTGCCCGCTCATCTGGATTTGCCGTTTAACTCGTATCGCAAAGACAATGCTCTGTTTCCCCTTGTCTGGAAGTTTGAGAACTACTAATCACTTTACATTACATCCTCATTAGAAACTCCCCAAATGAAGCAAATTTGCATACTTTGAAAAATCCACTTGGAAATAAATTAAATGCATGTATTCAGGCATCTTTCTTGTAATTAATGCTATCTGCAACACATCGCTGTCCACAGTTATGAACACAGATGTGTTGATGAATGTTAATAGTTTTAACCAGGAGTTAAATGGAGTTCTTTTTAAAATGATTTCTGTGGATTATGTGACACTAAAGACTTATTAATAAATGAATACATTTTAATCAATTAAAATTAATAAATGTAATTTTTGTGGTGGCAAAGCTGAATTTTCAGCAGATCCCTCAGAAATCATTCTAATATGCTGATTTGGTGCTCAAGAAACATTTCTTCTTATTATCAATGTTGGAAACAGTTGTGCTGCTTAATATTTTTGTGCAAAGTATGACACGTTTTTTTTGTTTGTTTGTTTTTTTCACAGGATTTTTGATGAATAGAAAGTTCAAAAGGACATAATTTATTTGAAATAAAAATCTTTTGAAAACATATATTTTTTTCTATTTTCACTTTTGATCAATTTAATGTGTTCCTTAATTAACTATTCTAAACTGTAATTATAAAACTATAAAAAGAATAATTATTCTTTTGCCTGCTCTCTTTGTCTTTTAATGAACAACATATTTACGTTTACATCCGTTTGTGGAGGATGCCATTAAATTTTAGGCTGAAAAAGCATAAAGCAGTAGCTGTAAATCCTGTGGCTCCAAGAAAAGGGTTAAATCTGTGACAGAGGAGCTTGTCATTTATGTCTACCCACCCTGTTGTTCATCCGTCACATCCAGGAGTGCTGCAATAGCAATAACTATTATTTTATTAGAGCAATTATGGTTAATTCAGTGAGTATTAATCTCAAGGTTGTTTAACTGGAGGGTCAGAGAGTCTCAGGTTTTAATAAAATAAAGGAGACGAGGCTGAATGGTTAACAGCCTTCATAAATACTACAGAAGCAGTGTAGACCCTAGTATTTAATAAATGGTCTACTAACTTCACAGAACTCTCTCTGCTTTATCTCCTCATTTAAATACGAAGCTAAACCCTAAGGGCCCCTCTCTCGCTCGCTCTTTAATTTCACTCATCCCTTTTTTTAATCAGTTTTATTTTATCTTGGGAAAGTTATTTTAATATGTCTACATATTATTTCTTTCTCAGCAAGAATGTGTGACATCAATTATTCAATGACGACAGAACTGTAAAATAGGTTAACATTCATTATGAGCTCACTTCATCTAAGAAGATTAAATTGAAACAAAAGCAAGGATAGAAATGTGTAGATTTGGACAGACAGGCCGTGTTTTTGCGAATGCTAAAACACCTGTTTATGCTGAGACGAGAATGAACGGGGCAGCTCCGACCACCTGACTTCATTAGGAGCTATATTTCTGGAACACGTTTAAAAGTTCTCCTAGCATTCTGGCATTTTAGACAGCTAGGTTAGTGTACCTGCTAATTAGCATGCTGGTTAAGTTGATCCGTGAAGGCTGAGGTTCATGTTGCCATGGTGCATGTAATATGTAATGCGAGTTTTACCACGGGAGTCTCAGGAAGTCATGCATGCTTTTGCAAGGGTGGAGGCAGTGGAGAATCAGAGGCAAAGGCTGGGCTAATCACAAATGCTGGAACATGCTGAAGAAAGCACAGAGGAAATGGAGAAAGAGACGTCTGTAACTGGAGGGTTAACACATCGACACTGGAGCACCTCTGATAATTTACAGTGAGCTGTGTCTGGCTGGCTGATATACCGAGTGGAAGCATAATTCTGCCCGATCAGGCTGAAAAGCCATGGCTGACAGCTTATTGCTGTTGGCCAATAGGGGATGTACATCATTTTCTAGCTTTCGCTCCTTTATGCCAGGGTCTTGTGTTCTTTGCACTCTATTGTTAGCTTTACCATAAAGGTAGTATACAATCATTCTGTCATTCTCAGTGTTTCTGTTATTGTCCATAAATGTCTTCTCTGTCCATTTGCCCTCAGAGTTTTAATGACATTATAAACTCTCTGAGAAAAAAAAAAAAAAGCTGGGGCAGTACCCTTTCAAAAGATGCTAATATGTACAATTTAGGTACTAATATGTTCTCTTTATGTAATAATGTGTACTTTGAAGGTACACATTATTACATAAAGAGAACATATTAGTACCTAAATTGTACATATTAGCATCTTTTGAAAGGGTACTGCCCCAGCTTTTTTTTTTTTTTCTCAGAGAGTTTATAATGTCATTAAAACTCTGAGGGCAAATGGACAGAGAAGACATTTATGGACAATAACAGAAACACTGAGAATGTTTTAGAGGAAAATAATGGTGTACCACCCCAATGACAGCTTTTTTTTTCAGAGAGTGTAATGCATTTTACACATGTTTAATAAATGGGTGTTTCTATTATATGTCTCAGGGGTTGATTTTTATTAAAACAATCGATATTTAAAAGATAAATATCACTTGTGAAACAAATATTTTTATTGTGCATTAACTCCGACCAAGTTGCAATTTTGCTCAAAAGTGTGCCAATCATATTTAATTGTTTATTTACATAAATGTTAGCTATATTAAATTACAGACAAAACAGTCCACACATGCTATTACACACAATACATAATTTGGATTAAATTAAATTTATGTTCCAATATTAGATATTATTATTTGGTCAATTAAATATTAAATATATAAAAGCATACATTTCAGGAAAATGTGTCTTGTACCAGAAAACACAGCAGCCAAATAAACACTAAACACATACAGACATATGATACATAACAATTTTAAAAACAATATAATATAAAATATACACAGGATTAAATAAACTTAAGTGAAATTTGTAAAAGTCAATTATTTGAAATGTGGTGTAAATGATGCTATGGTGGCAATGTTTATGACTTTTAGCAAATAAAATGACAGAATTCTCCTCTAATGTATGTATATCCACTGTTGAACATTGTTAGTGAACACCTTAAACCGGTTAGAGTATAAAGTGTGTTTGAAGTTCTACAAGTAAAGGCCGTTTTTCTAAAAGCCAGGGCCAATAGTGCCCTGAAGTGCTTAGTCAAAGAAACACCCAGCTCTTTCCTCAAGCAGATACCTGTATTTCTCTCCATATTTCTGTGAGAGATCTCCAGACATCAATAGCAGTTACAGCAGAGGCACATCCTTTTCAATATATGGATGCAAGCCAGAAATCCTGGGTTTGATGCAGCATCTATCAAACAGCTGCAAAGAAGAAATCAGCCCAGAACTGTTCATTTTCAAAACAATATCACAATATATCAACTATTCCCAAAGCCTTGTCTGTTGAGTTGGCTGTGGCTGCATGGAAACCCATTGCAACTCATGTTAGAGGTGTAAGGCTGCACACATTGGAGTCTTATGACAACACTAATGGTTCTTGGCAGATAGGGCTGGCAGATGTTCATCAGACATTCACATTGAGATTAGTGCCGAATGCCCGTTAAGCATTTAAGATCTATTGATAATCTGAGCAACAGATCTTTGACTAATGGAATCTAAATACAGTATGTTCTCTATCCACAGCGCCAGTTCAAATCCAGTCAGTGACAGTGTTGTAAACTCAAATTATTAAGTAATTTTCTAGAAGCAAATGTGGATATGAGCATCCCAGTAATAACAAATGATGTTTAAACTGCACCAGAGAGACAACTACTATTTCTACGAGAGAAAGTCTCTTTATATGTAGATGAACATCGGCTGCTTGTGTCGTGGAGTGTTTATTTTATGATGTTTTGCCTTGTCTTTTAAATTGTGTTTTGCAAAGTCTTCAGAATCAAATCTAGGCCCTAGGCAGAGAGCAAGAGGGAGAGAGTGTGCAGGAGTATGAATGGAGTGTTTGTTAGTCAGTACGAGTTCTCTCCTCAGAGATCAGACATCATTTGAACGTGGTGCAGCAGTTCATTCATCATTAATTAGCAGAGCCGTGTGAAACAATGTTTCTCTGTATTACTTACCTGAGCAGATGTGAGTGAGTGAGTGTGTGTGTGTGTCTATCAATCTATGCCTAATTTACCTCAACATGTTTTTGTTGTCAGAGAGTAAGTGCTCAGACAAGCCTCTGTAAAGATTTTTTAATCCAATTATACATGCTTGGATGTTTTTTTTTTCTTGTTTTTTTTTTTAAATTTTGAGTATGTTCATTTTAACATGCACACGTGTACCCTTTCTAACAAATGTGTTTATTGTTGTGTGGCAGTTTACCATGTGTGTATCTGGGTCCAAAATTAAAGGGATCTATCATGCAAAATTAAAATTCTATCATCATTTACACACATTCATGGTGTTTCAAACCTGTATGATTTGCTTTCTTCTGACATAAAAGTCTAAAAGTAGTCCAGACAACTTGGTCTTTTGAAGTTGTTAAAGTTTGTTTCTCACAAAAAGCTATGGTTTCAAATAATCTGGAATATAGCTCCTTAGTCTGGGCAACTTCTATGTTACTTTTATCATACCTTTTTTGTAATTTTGGAGCTTTCACTTTTATAAAACAATGGTCAGGACAGGATTTTTTTTTTTTTTAAATTTCTTCTTTAGTGTTTAAAATTCATACAGGTTTGGAATAACTTGAGGGTGAGTACAATAAATAAAAAAAATGAATTTTAATTTTCAATACCATTTTACTTAATCAAAAACATTGCAAGAACTATTGGAATATCTGAACTATCAGAGCTTTTTTTCAACATGATTTGCTCAAACAACATGGCTGACTTAATTATTTGCTGTCCAAATGCTCTACTAAAGATGCTTACTAAAGTATCAGTGACTATCATGATATCATGCATGCTTTAACAACTTCTACCTTTTACAATCAGATGTTTTCCTCTAAAACTCCATTTGGTGACACATATGTGGAAGATTTCTCACATTATGCCACCAAAATGAATCACGATGTGTTTCCATGTTTCGCGACAGGTGGTGTTTCACTGTGCTGCGAGTGCCAGAATGAAGAGAATGACAGCTAAATAATACCCTCATTATAAGAAAAATATATTTTTACAGTGCAAAGGGATATACAACAAAACAAAAAGAAGGAAACATTTTTGGTCCTTGCAAATTCATGTAAATAAATGATGGCAGTTCTATTAATTCTTTCCTTATTATCTATTTTATTGAGCTTAAAAGCCAATCAAATTTCAGCCCTGCATATTTGCATATTTTCTTTTACTCTACACAGCTAGCCAGTTTTAACATTAAGCGTAGAGTGTTTGGCAGTCATCCTTGTGAAGAGACATCGTCATTCAGTAAAAATAGTCTTTGAGCTAAATGAAAATGTTTCAAATAAGCCTTTTCTGGTAGGCAACCTTAACTCAAGTGCACTGTAAGAAAAAAAGTCTATTCAGAAAATTCAAAAATCAGAAACCTGGAATTTTTTTGCCAGGACATTATTCATTAAGTTTACTGACATTTCCTTTAACCCTTTCCTTCCAATTAATCCTTTAAAACAAAACAAATTGCAATGGATAATTCAAAATACAGGTGTGAAAAATCATTTTTTAAAAATCTTCATAATAACAGTGCATTGGGCCCTATGTTTACAGACCTTTTTTACAAAGCTTGATGATCACTGATTGGTCTATAGACAACTGTATTTTAAAGGGGCCATCGAATGCCCATTTGATATAAGTTGATATGATTCTTTAGGGTCTTAATGAAAAGTATATAATTTCTCAATATGTAGTGTAAAAAACACCTTTTTTACCATGTCAAAATCAGCTCTGTTTGTAGCAAGCCATTACAGTCCATGTTGCTTTAAATGCTAATGAGCTCTGCTGACCCCGCCGCTCTCTTCCGTGGGTTGAAGAGCAGTACTGTTTACTTTAGCCGCCAAATTGGCTAACTAGCACCTTAGGAAATGCATTTATGCAGATCGGGATCATTTCAAAACGAAAGTACCATTAATCCTCTGCATCTTCAGATGTCGGCAGTAACTGATGACTGCTATATTCATTATTACATCCAACAACAAAACACCTCAATCGCTTAATTCGGAAACGTTCTTGTCTTCCTCTGCTCCGGAGTCAACACAATGGCAGTTGGCTCTCAGCTCACTCTGGGCGGGTCTAAGGTAAGACAGCCTTGTCAATCAACTATCGTGGGAGGGGCCTGTACAAAACTATGTAATTCTGACAGGGCTCTCAGAACAGCCTGATTTGAGAAAGGGCATTTTAAAATAGGGATTTTTAAAAAACCACTGGGTGGATTTTTATCATTATAGGATGGATGTGTACACACACTTCCAACACACATTTAGGTTCAAACAACTTGTAAAGTGAATTTTGCATCCGATGACCCCTTTAAGGTCAATCAGCAAGAAAATGAGCTGCTGCTGAATTTAAAGTTAAAAATGTATATATACATATAAACCAGCTTTGTAGCTGTACAGTATGTGATGTGTGTGTGTGTGTGTGTGTGCATGAGTGTTTGTGGGGGGGGGGGGGGGGGGATCAATAGCAACAGTGTTTCACTGTGTCTGTGTGCGGCAGTGAGGCTGATTAAACTCAGAAATGAGCAGCTGAGTTTGACCTCTCTTTCAAAGCCATTATTTCACACTGTAGGGCTTGATAACCAATCGATAAACACCATGCACTCTGAGACCTTCAAGTGCTACTTAAACACACATAGACAGACATTGTGGCTTAGCTACTTTCTAAACTATTTATGGTGTGTGTCTTTGCATGTTTCGTAGGAAAGGTGACTCTCTAATGATTAGATCTGATGTTGCTACTCAAACCTTTGTGTGCTAACATGACGAGTGGAACAAAGGTGATGTTAGCGGTGGGAGGTTACAGTATGTACTTATTCATATACCAATTGACCGTTTGCAAAAAAACCCTCACCCTTAGTTACTGTTGCTAACTCCTACAAACAATGCCACTCTCACACTACACACCATGTTCTCACACAGTGAAAAATACATTGCAGAGCAAAGAGGAAACTGACAACACACTCACAGACAAGACAGAGCAGGTTACTTCTGGTATGAAACAAGGTCTCAGGACTATCAGCTTTCAAATTTTGTCATTTTTAAAGGAAATTCAAAGAATAAATACCACTTTGTGGCTCTTGATGTGCCGTGACAGAACACTGTAGCACTTCAGTTCAAGCAGCACGTGTGAACCGATCATCTTTTCATATGTACTTAAAGCACGACATAATCATTAATAAACATCAGAACATATTTTATTTCAACTGCGGAACACACCATTTTTCAAGTTTAAGTTTAAGTTATCTGGTACCCAAAAAAAGTACTTTAAAGGAATTCCTTTAGCTTATTGCCATTACTGTGGCAGCCAACAACAGCACGACTTAACCCTGTGCACATTTTTATATTAATTATACTGAAAAAGGTTCAATTCAGTTGAGCAAGGTGGCGGATAGCAATGGCGGCACATAATATCCACGTTCTGATTGATCAGATCGCCTGTAAATCAAGCTCCCTGCAAACGGTCAGTTGGTCAGGGTTTGGCCGGTTATGTTCATCAGTAAACCTCAAAAGCACACTATTATGTGGGCAAACAGCTTGTTTCTCAAACTTGTCAATAATGTAGCAGTGTGTTCTGACAAACGAATAACTTTTTTTTTTTAAATTAGGGATGTAGAATATGGACATGTACTGTAGAATAAATGATTTATAATACTAATAAACAGCCAATATGTTAATAGTAGACACGCTTATAAGCAACTAGTTAAGAGTGAGAATTGGTCCCTATACTACCATAAAATCTCTCATCTGTGTAGATCAGTTTATGCCACATGCTCTGTTTATTCCTCTTGCACCAATTTCAGCAGAACATAAACTGGACCCATATTTCCAGCTGGTCCTGAAAGCTGTTCTATTCACACAGACACTAGAACATTCCAGATATTTTGTCATAGTGCTGCTAAATGAGGCCATAAAATAAAATAAAATCATATGTACATTTTGAAGGAGAGCTGTATTACAATTTTGTATGGTTTGTAATTATTTTTACAATTCTGTCGTGCTACTTTTACATGGTTTTTATGTAAATTTACATAAAATTTTATTTGTGTGTGTGTGTGTGTGTGTGTGTGTGTGTGTGTGTGTGTATGCTTAAGGGAGTGTTTCATTCATAGTAAAATTCTAAGAAACCTCTGCTCTGTATGGTGTTATTGATCTGAAGAAAAGTGCAAAGCTGGACAGAAGTGAAACTGAACCTCACTCAGCAGTGGGTGTGTGAGATTACAGGATCTGCACATCAGAGAGCCGAGAGCTGTAAGAGAGAGGAGACCAATCAGAGCACAGTCAGAGGAGCAGAGCGAGGAGTAGAAGTTCAGCTGGGGAGCAGGTCCGAGGAGCAGAGAGCAGTTGCTGGAGCACAGAGAGCTCATGGCTTCAATGAAGCATGAATGAGAAGGGTTTTCCGAACGCACCACAATAATGTAATATTGCCACATGATTCTGCCTTCAGCTGTGTAAGAACGTCTCGATGTCTCAGTGAGATGTTGTTAGTGATGTTTCAGTGTGTGCACCTAAAAATAGATCTATCGACTTGCAACACAGCTACTGTGTTACATTTCACCCCACGAGGTGAGATTTTATTAAATGTACTCTACAACCTCTGCTTAAATCACCTTATCTTGTCGCAGTGTCTAAATATGTGCAATTTCATGTCAAAAATAATAAGGAAGGTAAGAAGTAACAAGCGCTGCAGGTCACGCATGAGTCATAGCTTCTGATTAGGTCTTAGTAACCAGTAAATCAGTAAAACAGGTGCTGTCTGCAGAGCTGCAACTTTCCCCACTGCCTTACAGAAAGTAAATATCATGAGGCGGTTATAACAATCTATAAGGATAAAAATAAAGTTTCTCAAATTTAACATGGTCTGAGGATTTCATGTCCATCACTGGGAGAAACCTCATGAGACACAAACAAACAAAATTCTCTGAACAATAGTTTTATATAATGAAGGGAGAGAGAGAGAGAAACTGGTCCAGTTTGTCTGTAAAAGCTGGTGAGCACTAACCATTAACAATACTATTCATTCAATGGCACTTGCTTGGCTGGAAATACACTGGAATCAATTTTAAAATCTGCCTCATGAGATTTCATACACAGCCCCAAACCCTTGACTACAGTGATTGTCCTGTAATAAAATGGAGAAAACAGAAAAAAATATCCATTTTACACTTTTAAGTGTCCTCCAAAAACAAATTGGACACTGGTAAAATATCAACTTTAAAATAATGGCAGGTCACACTTTATATTAAGTGGCCTTAACTACTATGTACTTACATCAAAAAATAAGTACGATGTACTTATCGTGTTCATACTGTATTGAAAACACTATTGCTGCTATTGAGGTGGGATACGGGTAAGGTTAGGGACAGGTTTGGTGGTCTGGGTAGGTTTAAGGGTGGGTTAAGGTGTAAGGGATGGGTCAACAGTGTAATTATAATTGTAATTACAGAAATTAATTACAAATGTAATTACATATAGGTATTTTTAAAAATATAAGTACAATGTAAAAACATGTATGTACACAATAAATGCATTGTATCAAATGATTAATTCAAATGTAAGTACATAGTAGTTAAGGCCACCTAATATAAAGTGGGACCTAATGGCATATTTCAAATGTACATGTTTCTTGCAAACAACATCCAATCAAAATTTATCAGAATAAATGACTACAGTTGAATGGTTGTCAATGAAAACATTTTTTGTTGTTGTTGTTGTTGTTGTTGTCAGATGGTGTAGGCTTTTGCGAAGAATACTAAATTATGCATGCAAATTTCAGAATTGATTGTTGTCCAGGACTCATCAGGACAGATTTACACTGCTATAAATATAATGGGGTCACATGCTTTCTCTTAACACTGATCACAAATTTTGAACCCCATTTACATATGCAATTATAATTGCAATCTCTATATGACATGTTATAGTTTAAACAGACAGTGAGACAAACAGACTTAATTTCTATCCTTATCCTGAAGTAGTTCAAACAGGAATAAGTTTTAAAACGCCATCTTCATTGAAAGTGTTCAGTTCCACAGTATTACTCATTGTCAAACATCCACAGCTGTAAATGAGCATGAAGCACTTTATCACTGCTGAAAGTTTGATTCTGGTCCAATGTTTTAATGCAGAGCATGGAGAAATACATCAATAGCACTGTGAAAAAGCACTAGATTCCAAAGGGACTGTGTGTGTGCGTGTGTGTGTGTGTGTGTGTGTGTGTTGTACTTTACGGTATGTGCTCTATATCTAGATAAAGCTTGACACAGCAGATTACACACATCACACAACATCTTCAAATCTACTTACACACTGGGAGCCAAAGAAGACTATGTGACACTGTCATTTTCCTACAGTATAGGACTGCTTAGACATAGCTTAGAAAGGAGCGGATGGCCTCCTTCCCTCCTTCTGTAAAAAATCTTTGCTGAGCTAGCCTTTTGGAGATTGTGCTTTCTAATCAGTTTGAGTGTGGCAAGAACATGGTATACTTCCCTCTGCTGAGATCTAAAGCTCTGATCTACAGCTCTGAGAGAGAAAGAGAAGGGCAATTCACTTTCTTTCTCTCTTCCTGTGGGAGTCATCTGCTTTACGCTGATGTATTAGGGGGTTCTGGTGTTGTTGCGAAGTACAGACACACGCTCAGTAAAGACGCTCTGCTGAGTGCGTATGGGTCTCTGGAGTCTGAGGCTTTGTGATGTGAAGTGGGTCAAGCAGGGCTGTTACTGGGAGCAGTCCAGAACTCCGCAGGGGATTCTGCTCCCACAGCTCAAACACCACGGGCTAGTACCGCTAACATTGCTATTGAAGCTGCGCACTTAAAATGCTGCTTATGCTGTACTGTACCATACCCCTCTAACACCACTACTAATACTCTAAACGCTAGGCTAATATTAATAATACCACACACAGCTAAACAAAGCTAATTAGACTGCATAGCTAACAATAATAATACTGCACACAACTATATAACACTAATTATACTGAATTGCTAACATTACCAATACTGCACACAATGATAGAGTGCTAATTATAGGCTACTGCATCGTTAACATTTCAAATACTGCACACAACTGTACAGTGCTAATTATATTGCATCACTAACATTAATAACACAGCATACAACTATACAGTGCTAATTATGCTGCATAGCCAACATTAATAATACCACATACAACTATACTGTCACGAATCCGGTCTATGAACTTCCGTTCACTCACCACCAGAGGTCACTCACTCACCACATCGACTCTCACAGCACCCATCACACTGGACTCCATTTCCCATCATCCATTGCACTGATGACACATACACAGCTGATTACACATACACAGCTGAAGGCACTGATCACACAGCTATCACCAATCACACACTCTACTTAAGCCATGAGCTGTGTCTGAAATCGCTCACTCGTTCACTCATTCACTAATCCCTATACAGTGTAAGGCAGTTGAGTGCACTATATTAGAAAGGAGTGAACGAAATGAAGTGAACGGATTCGGACGGTGATGTGTACACTGCGCGTGAGACTTGGCTGTTGCGAAAACATCTTAGATGTACTTTTATATTTCATGTACCTCATTTTAGAAAATAATATTAATAGCAATAACACTTAAAATGACTGTTGTAATCAGCGTTGTGGTTTCATTGATGGTATATTATTCATTTGTTCTGTAATATGGTCATAAATACTATTAAAATATTGTCAACAAAAATAAACTCACATTAGCACGTATTAATAATTGTATGTATTTATTGTTTGTAGTATCTTGAAACTCTCCCGAGCAGCGTTTTTGCACTCAAATAAGATGACCATAGAGCGCCCTCAGGCGACCGTTAATTTGACATCAGAATGAATACACTACCAACGAACATTTTTAAAAATCCACCAAATTCATCATTTTTGCAAATTAAACGGCATCTCCCGTTCAAACTCGCTCGCTCCCGCTCGCTCTAACAGCTCGTCGGTTCTCCGCATTGGATTGTGGGGAATAGTGCTTCAGCGAGTGTACATCGGTTGTACACTCGAAATCAGAATGCATTGTGGGTAAAAAGTAGTGAACGAATGTAGGGAATGAAGTCGTTCACTCAGAATTCAGACAGCACTACAAAATGGCTGACACCCGATATAGTGCACTATATAGTGGATAGGGAGCGGTTTCAGACACAGCTATGGACTTTCTCTCCCTCACTGCCGAGTATTGTATGCGCTTATTGCTCCCCTAGCTTTAGCTACTCTACAGAGCCCTGTTAGTTTGCCCTGCTGGATACTGTTCGCCGATCGTCGCCCCACGCTTGTCCTTGTTTACTCTTTGTCTTGCCCGTATTATACCTGTTTGCCACTGTTCGACCCTGCCTGTTATTACCACGTCTGTTCTCAATAAAAGCTTGCATATGGATCCGCACGTCTCACGTCTCGTCAGTCCCGTAACATATACAGTGCTAACTGCAATACCACACAATGCTAATTCTTCTGCATAGCTAACATTATTAGGACTATACAGTGCTAATACTCTGCATAACAAACATAGCCTACAATTAATTAGTAATGCACATGCGGCTAATTACACTGCATCACTAACAATAGTAGGCTACACATAGCAGTTCTGATTATACTGCCTCAATATACAGTAGCCTACTACATAATTATAATAAAACTACACTGAGTTTACAGTAGTGATTATGCTGCATTGCTAATATTAATATTAGCAGTTAATATTACTACATAGAGCTAACAACACCACTTATAATTTGCACCAGTAGCAATATTAATACAGAGCTAACAGTATGGTTTTTATGCTGCATATCACTACAGAACTACTAAAATTACAAACAGTTAACAGTGTGTCTAATACAATGAATCGGATCCCCTGTGCTGTATCTTTAACACAATATAGAAACACTCAACATCTAATATGCTTAATGATTTATTTTGAGGATAATATAAAAGGTATGGTCTGCTGCAAACACATTTATTTCATAAAAGTGAATGTTTCTGCTGGGTGAATTTTCCGTCTTTTATCTTCTGGAATGTTCTGTCTTTGCCTTTGATATTGTTTAATGGAGCTAACGCAACTCTCTCTCCCTCTCTCTCTCTCCCTCTCTCTCTCTCTCTCTCTCTCTCTCTCTCTCTCTCTCTCTCTCTCTCTCTCTCTCTGATTTCAAGAACATTTTATGAAACACTTTTACGGAGGGTTAGCTCCACATAATGGAGGTGTTTTCCCTGTTCCTCCACAGTCCATGGAGAGTCATTAGTTTACGCAAAGCTCTTGCCATGTGCATTTAGGCCGGCTCCCCCTACCGAGATATCTCTGTCCAATTACAGAGCCACTGAGGGCCAATACAGGCATCAGCAATCTGTAGTCTTGCTCACACACATCCTCAGCAGGGAAGAAGAGTAACAGTGGACTATGATTACAGTTTAACCTAGTTAAAAATGTGTATTAAACTGTTGCCACTCACCAAGATTAATTAAACATTTTCAAAACATTTCTTTTTTCTTTTTTTTTTTCTTTTATTAAAGACATTTATTTACCCCTTTGGTTTATATAAATGCAAAACCATGTATTCATGATAATAGAGAAGGCTGCATATAGTAAAAATGTTTGTCTATTTTCGGTACTATCATGCTACTGAATCATATGTGTGTCATATATAAATATTCTGTCTCAATGCTAATTTTATATAAAAATAGAATCAGAGACTTCAAGGAAAAGAAGCACTGTATTATATTTATTACAGTCTGGTGGCCAATGTGTTAATACCCATCAAACTGCATTCATTAAACTGCATCACTATGTAACACAGCACAGATCTCTTTTCTCCGCTCTTTCTCTCTCTCTCTTTAATCTTTGGTTTTTACAGAAAGAGCTGCTGATGAAGGTTCTCTTTCATCATTCTCTCTGAATACATTTAGTTTGAGAAGAGATGATACTGTTGAGCAGCAGATAAAATCAAAGACAAGTTTGACTTCACTTAGTTCTCTGTTATTTCATCTTGACCTGACCTCTGAAGCAACATAAGAAGCATAAGACTTTAAAGCAGATTTTAAAGACACTTCTGTTGCAATATTATGGAAAATGCATTCACAAATTCTCATGACTCATGAGTCATGACCGCTTACACTGAGCTGTTTATTTTGTTGGAATGTTGTGTTGTACAATAAACCAGTTGGAGTATCGGCAGGGCAGGTTTAACCTGTAACTATGGAAACTGCGAGAGTGGTGTGTTTGCAAAGGTGTTTGCTTATATGGGGTCGGTGAGAGCCGGTTCTGTCCTATTGCCATGCTGTCAATACTCTACTGTCAGCTGGGAGCTCTAAATCCATTCATTAGTTTCACTCTGTGATTTCCCTCCAAACCTCAGCTACCTACATACACATAGACAAAACTTATATTGAATTCTCCAGAAAGACAAAAGAGAAATGTGCACTGAAAACATGGAAATAATAAAAAATAGAAATATTAAGTAAAATGGCACTTAGAGGCTTTTGCATCTGAACTCATAATGAATTCATATGAATTTATTTGTTAAAAATATCCGCACCTCCTTGAAACAAGATTTAAAAAGTATTAAATGAAATGAAATGAAATGAAGGAATACTGTGTTACATCAGAAAGATATCTAAACCTCCTTAAAACAAGGTTTAAGAAGTCTATGCAGAACTTTCCAAAAAGACAAAAGAGAAATGTGTACAGATAAATAAATAAATAAAAAATTAAGTGAAACAATTCTGTTATATCATAAATATAACTGAAACTCCATAAAACAAGATTTTAAAAATATAGTTAGAATAAATAAATAAATCTGATTAAGGTTTTTTGCAATGTACAAGAGATTAGACCATTTTTCAAAAATGTAGTCAAGTGGGTTAAGAATACCCGATGAGCCGAATGGACAGCTGTGTGGTGTAGGGAATGTGTCTGTGTCCATGTTGTTGTTTGTTTGTTCATGCATATGTTTGAGCATTGTGATAAGGAGGAACATAGCAGCTGTCAGCATCACTCCCAGTGCAGCACCATGGACAGCTCCACAACACTTCACAGGAAGTGAGGTGTCAGACACAAAACAGAGGTATGACTGTCGGCTCATCATCGGCTCAACTCACATTGCATCAGTCCCTGTGCATCAGAGGCCTCCTGAAAGCTTCCAGACAACTCAGAGGAAATAGAAGTGTTTTGGAGCAAAGTCTACATTCATCACATGTTGTATCACTAGAGGATTTGGATCGAAGTGTTATGTTTGGAATGGAATACTAGTGTTTTGCTGATAGCACACAAGACTGTTTACTGCATATACTGTACTATGTGAAACTGTAAAAAGTGGTGCAGTTTTTTTTTTTTTTTTTGATTTGACCCTTATTTAACCCTAATTTAATATATTAAATTTAATATATATTATTTGATATAATACAGTCAAATAATATAGCTGTTATCAAATAAATAAATACATTTTGTACAGTTTTAAAACATATTTACTTTATGTGTAAACTCTTCTCAGTATATAATGGTATGAATAATTTGAGAGACCGTTCTGTATACCTCGGTTTTGCGTCACAGTTTGGTATGGTTTTGGTGCAGCAGGGGAAAAAAATCTATTAAATTACTCTTTCTTTAAATAATTTTTTTTTTCTTAGGGATAAAAAAATCTTTACATCCCAAATCTTGTTTCAATGACTATTTTTATATAATAAGCAACACTCAAATAAAAACAAATGTATGCAAACAAAACAGCACATAATGCAGTTTTTAAATTAATGTCTAAATTATAAAATTACTATTTGTTGTTGAAATATATTCATTTACGCTGTCATAACTTGTTTCATAACAGATTTCACTAATAGGTAAAGTAAAATAAAATGGGTATATAATCTAATATTTCGCGAGATGTTCTTCTCTAGACTTATACGAGCGGCAGACACCGATGACTTGCCTGAGGGAACTGAAATGCTATGTGACATTTTGTTTACAAACTGTTTTATTGATGTCTTTCCGTAGTTGAACCAATGACTGAGTGATTACATGAGGCATGAGATGTACATCTGTGTTTATTTCACGTTAAAACTAGTAGTAAAGAGGAAGGGATGATCGCGCTCACTCGCGCTTCCATTTGAACTGAGGCATTTATACAGCGATCTGTGTCGCCACATGAAAGAGCGCCAAAACGGCATTTAATGTTTGAATTTCCTGATAAAATGGACAGAACTTGAAAGATGAGACTTTGTTTCTTATCAAAAGTAACAATATCTAAAACTGTAAGTTTCCAATGAAGTTCCACTTGTGCAGTGGTTAAACCAGTATTTGTTTGGTGCACATGCGTACTGAACCCAAAGACCCATACCGAACAATTTTGGTACTAATATGTGTACCGTTACTCTCCTATTTGAGAGTATGCTATTCCATGTACAGTATATATTCTACTAGACCATTAGAGTGTAGGTCTTCTTACACATATAATCCTTAGCCTATTACAAAGCCTGAGGCACCGATCCCCCCATCTCACATTTATCACTGTTGAGGTGTCACTGCGAGAGATCCAAACACACAAACAACACACAGATGTCCCATGCAGATCTGTGATGAAAGAAAGTCCATGGAGCAAGACTGTCATCGCAGATACCCTAGATATTTTTCCAACATAAGGGACCCATTAGGGACTTGTCTGGTTGTGTGTGTGTGAATGGCTATAAATGTGCCTAATTTTCCCTCTTAATTGCCTTGTGTGAAATTCAGTGGGCTTGTATGAGTCTCTGATCGTGGCTCTTCTCAGGTGCTAGATTAATCTCCCCGAGGTTTCAGAGCAAAGAACTAACACAGCTTGCTCCGTCTCCCACTGACTGAGTGTGTGCGTTCCTGGCTAAATTGAGCCAGCACAGACAGATGAAAACCACAGAGCGTGAGCAGCAGCACAAGAGTGTTATGAGATGGATAATAATAATTAAATGTCTTATAATATCACAAAACGAACAAATGCAATTTCACAAAACTCATAAATGTTAATGCTAATATGGAGCAGTTTGATAAGAAAGTCTGGCTGTCCAGATGAATGTACTGGACTTTGCTCAAAGGACCCTCCAGACATAAACTATTGATAAACACGGGGGGAAAGAAGATGAAGGTTAGAAAAAAAACACCTGTCTGATGGAATGAGCCAAATGGCAGCTTAAGTACTCGTGTGACTAAAATGGTCTGTGGCTTTTAGACCATAATTATTGGGATTAAATACTGTATAGGAAGCATTTAAGTTCATTTAGACAAATAATGTTTTGTTTTAATAAACTTAATAGATTTAAATTGCCTGTGTTAATAACTATCAATAATGTGTTAGCAAGCTAAAGACAACCAGATTTAACACTATTACATGTAACATCAGATGAGCAAGTAAAAGAGATGGGTTATTGCTTGAGTGGAGCAACACACATTAGTAAACACATAGCCTCCCTAAATCTAAGTATTAGTGCCAACTTTCAGCACAGTGCTAACCACAAAACTCAAAAAAACATATTAGAAACTTCTCTAAATATCCTTCTTAACTGAGCAAGCAATTCTCTTTAATTAATTTCAACATTTACTCTCATAATGCAGTCCCTTGCAAATCATGCTGGGAACTACGGAGCTGCTGGCAGTTAGTTGTATGTCAACAACGAGCAAAATTTGTCCAAATTTACATGGAATGAACAATGAAATTAAGTTTTGACAAAATGTTCAACGGTTGTGTCTCTTCAGCTCATTTCAACAAAGAATTTTGAACAAGCAGCAAAACCTGGTATTTGAATGTATCATGTAAACTTGTTTTATGCCAAATACATATTCTCGTCCAATACAGTTCTCTGTAACACTTTATTTTAAGGTGTCCTTGTTACATATATTACATTGTAATAACAATTAATTATGCATAATTACATGCAAGTAACCCTAAACGTAGTGATGTCCGATCCCTGAATAAAACTTATATAAACATGTTCTGTTAAAATGATTAATTCATAAAGACTCAGTCTTAAAGAAATAATGCTGAATTGGTCATGAGTTGGTGGTTTCGATCAAAATTTCTAAGCCAGTAAATCATCCAAAGACAATAATTCTCGACTGACTTCTTCACTAAACCGTGAGTAATTTTCCCATTATATCCGATTCTAAATTAATTGGAAACCATTACTGTGATGCTTAAAGAGTTTTGCTATAATCAATTATGAAAAGGTAACCTATTCAATAAACATTCAAATACATTACACACAATATATTTGGATATTTTTAGCATAGTGCGGTCCAATAGTAAGTTTAAATTCCTCAGCCATATCACCCTACACCCCAAGACTGGTTGCCCTCTGAAGCTAAGCAGGGTTGAGCCTGGTCAGTACCTGGATGGGAGACCTCCTGGGAAAACTAGGTTGCTGTTGGAAGAGGTATTAGTGAGACCAGCAGGGGGTGCTCACCCTGTGGTCTGTGTGGGTCCTAATGTCCTGGTATTGTGACGGGGACACTATACTGGCAAAAAGCACCGTCTTTCGGATGAGACATTAAACCGAGGTCCTGACTCTCTGTGGTCATTAAAATTCCCATGGCACTTCTCGTAAAGAGTAGGGGTGTAACCCCAGTGTCCTGGCCAAATTCCCTCCACTGGCCTTTATCAATCATGGCCTCCTAATAATCCCCATCCACTTGATTGGCTCTATCTCTCTCTCCTCTCCACCTGTAGCTGGTGTGTGGTGAGCGCACTGGCACTGTTGTCCTGTGGCTGCCGTCACATCATCCAAGTGGATGCTACACACTGGTGGTGGTTGAGGAGAGACCCCCCCACATGATTATAAAGCGCTTTGGGTGTACAGCAATACACAATAAAGCGCTATATAAATGCATCATTCATTCATTTATTCACTCAATGAACTGAAACACTTCTGAAAAACTGCCTTTATTAAGCAAATCTGTGATTTAGCAACTAATAAGTCATTGGCTTCATTTTAGTAGTCAGTTGCCCTATAGTCCACTTAAATTATGACCTTAAACTTCAGTGATGACGTTATGATTTTGTACACTTCCCTCCCACAAAATCTATTTGCAATCTGTAAAATGACACCTTACTTAATCCACAAGTTATAAACTCTAAAAAACTGTGAAAAGCTATGTTTTAGAGTCGCCTCACACACTTCTATGTGAATTAAAGTGACATCTGAAAGCAATCCAAGCACACCTCTCTCTCCCCTCAACTAATCTGAGGAAGAATATTGAAAAGGTCGTGAAGCTCTGTGGGACTTTATTAGTAAACCATGTCTGAACTTCACCAGACCTTCTGTCTCATTTTCTCTCTGCGCCGATCAGACATCACTTGGGAGGCATGAGAGCAACAGGAAAAAAAAAAGAGATTCAGAATAAATATTCAACGTGTAGGCCTGTTTTCGAAGTATATTTCAGTGGGCTGTGAGAAACATTAGGCTCAATTTTCAACAAAACAACGAAACACTTAGTGAAACCGGTTGACACTAAACACAAATTAATTAATTTCTTCAAGGCCAGGTCTTTTATCTGTAAACAGAAACGCTAAATGAGATTCAGCTCTCGGAGGGAGATCACTGCCTCAGTCAAACCACCAAAAATTAAATTCAGATTCAAGAACAACAACAACAACAACACTGGCACAGAAATCCTAGCAGATATCGAAGGAGAAATTACTTGCGGATCAATGGCATCTCCTGAGGAAAAGTTGGCGAATAGCTTTGGATTAAAGGGCTGTGGTGTTTTTCTTTGACATTTCGTGGGGTTTTGCTAATCAGTCGACAAAGATTCAGTGCAATTCATATTTGGGATTACCGTCGCACTCATCACTGCGTGAGTCATGCAGCTTTAACGGATCTTTTAGACGTCTCTCTCATTATCGAGTGAGGGGAGGCCAAAGGTAATGCTGAAGATCTTCTGTATAATCACATCAGGTCAGACTTGGTAAGAACTTGTCCTGTGAAAGAGGTGAAATTAAATCCAGGGCTCTCCACTTCCCTCCTTCATGCAGACTCTCAGCTATTCCGTATCTCTCCAACCTCTTTCATTCTCCACGCTCGGGATTATCATATCAATCAGAATGACCTTATTACGAGAGGTAAGGAGCGAGAAAGGGACAAAACCAGAGAGAGAGAAAGAGCGAGAGAGTGCTAAACCCAGCCTGACTCATACCTGTGATCTTTTAATGCTCAAGTACCACCCAACCCCCCACCACACACATATGTGCACTTATGTCATAAATGCATAAAGGCCTTTTCACGCTTGAAATTGTTAACCCTTGGTTGTCTCATTCAGTTTTTCACAATTTGTATATATTTCATCCTCTTTTAGGGATTAATCCTGGTTAGTAAATTTGACAGTTTTTTTGGGGGGGGGAAAAAAAACTTTTATTCAGCAAAAGATGCATTAATAAAAAGTGAGAGTAGAGATCTTTACATAGTTACAACAGATTTCGGTAACACTTTAGTATAGGGACCAATTCTCACTATTAACTGGTTGCTTATTTGCATGCCTATTATTAACATATTGGCTGTTTATTAGTACTTATAAAGCACATATTCTGCATAATCATATTCTACTGTACATCCCAAATCCTACCCTATACTTAACAACTACCTTAATTAGCAGCAAATTAGTAGTTTATTGAGGCAAAAGTTGTAGTAAACGGTTTATTAATAGCTAGCATTGGACCTTAAAATAAAGTGTGACCAACAAAAAAATGCTTTAAAAAAACTTACTATACATCAAAGAATATATTTTTTTAAAGTATCACGGTTTCCACAAAAAATATCAAGCAGTACAACACAACTGTTTCAACATCATCATTATTATTGTTATTATTATTCATAATAACAATAATAATAATAATAAATGTTCCTTGAGCAAGAAATCAGCATATTAGAATAATTTCTTACTGAAGTAATTACTGCTGAAAACTCAGGTTTGCCAACACAGAAATAAATTACATTTTAAAATATATTAAAATTAATTTGTGTGTGTGTGTGTGTATGTGTGTGTGTGTGTGTGTGTGTGTGTGTGTGTGAGAGAGAGAGAGAGAGAGAGAGAGAGTAGAGAGACAGAGAATATTACAATAACATTTCACAATATTACAGTTTTGACTGTCTTTTTGATAAGTCATAAGACATAAGAAACATCTTAAGTGTGAGAAAATGTGTGAAAATGGCTTAACAGTTGAAGCTAGAAGATTGGGTAAAAAAGTCACAAAAGATATCTCCTTATTGTCTTGATTATTTCTGCACTGAGTTGCAATCTGCAATCACCAGAGATATTAATATGAACATTACACATCAAATTATTCTAGTTCTTCAATTTGCATCTGTTTTATTAATTTTTTTTTATTTAGTGACTTTAGTAAGTGAAACATTACTGAGAACTCCATTAAATCTTTCAAGCTATAAAAAAGCAGCCTCTGAGCGTTAAAATGTTCCTCTGGGAAAGGATGTTAACCCAGGGTTAAGTATAATGTGAAAAGCCCTTAAGTTCACTTCACATTGTGTGTTGTTTGTGCTGCGTGGCTGAGCCTGAACTTCAGTGCGTTTTACAATTGTTGGCACATTAAAAAATCCTGCTGACTTCTTGATGGTCTGTTTATTTAATTTCAACTAGCTTTTTGCCATCATTTTTCACTAAATACAGCATTCCTCACAGACCAATGTGCATTCGTTCAACAACACAATTTTACCTTCATCAAAACAAACAGCAAAACAGCTTCTGGCTATTAAACACTTACTCAGCAGTTTTACATTGTCTCTGTGGAGGGAGTCAGAAGCACGTTCAGTGTTTTCCCATTCAGTCTTCATCATTGGGCAATTATTGCTGGTAGATGCCCTGGGCAATAGAGCAGTGATTTAAACATTCCCTAAAGCGGGGAAACTTTTGCAGGCTTGGATACACACAACATCAGATGTCAGATTGCTGAGGAGCTTATTTTGTCAGGAAAGGGGAAGTTTGTCCCCTCTCTCCTGTGGATTCCTCTATAGCTCCCTCTCTCAGGGGGGCAGTGGCAATGCGGCAGGTCAGCGCCTCTCTCCAGCCGCGGCCCATGAGCTCTTGTCCTGAAGGCATGCATGTTGGCTGCAAAACAGCACGCTCCATGAGGACAAGGACCAGAGCAAGCAGAAAATGATGCAATGTGCACTCAGCCTCCAGATGACCCTCTTCTCTCACAATAGTTCTCAGCTCTTTAGTGCACTTCTGTTAAGGCCAAATCCCCATCACAATCCTCTGAGCCTGAGCTATCCATTAATACAGCATTCAGCCGCTGATCAGAGGTCTTTTTTTCATCTTGGCAATGGCCAAGGGTGTGATTTAGTGCAGGCAAAGCTGGTCTGAGATCAGTGTTTTAGGGTAATATTCTCCCAAGGCATCCCAAACTCTGAATCTGTTTTAGAGCTCTTATTAGTGCAGTTACAGTGAGACAGAGACAGAGAGAAAAGAAACTGAAAATGACTGTGCGGCCTGGACAGTTGATGTTGTTTGCTTGCTTTTGCATGATTATTGATCTTTGTGTTTATGTTTTGAAGAAAGTAGCCAATACTGTTAAACATGAAAAAAAAAAACATGTTAAGCGTTAAAAGCAGAAAGAAATGGCTAAAAAAATATATAAAAAATAGAGCAACAATGTTTTTCAGGCAACAACAACAAAAAAAAAAAGGGAAAAAATTAAAATGAAATAAAAACTAAAGAACAATTAAAAACACATTTTTAAATATAAACATTATTAAATTAAACTATATATATAGTTTAATTTTTAAACTATTATTATTAAATTAAATTAATATATATATATATATATATATATATATATATATATATATATATATATATATATATATATATATATATATATATATATATATATATATATATATATATATATATATATATATATATATAATTTGTTTTTTTTAATCAAAAGTACACAAAACATCAGGGTAAAACACTGCTATAAACACGTCAATAAACATAGAAATGTAAAACAAAACACTCTATTATACACAGATAAGAAATGATAAGAAAATAAGAAGAAACTGTATTACTATAAAACATAACCATAAAATAAATGTATATGTACTGGATTGTTTGAATATAATACATTTTCAACATAAATTACATGGTTAATATTTTTACTAAGAAAATGTATATTTATGTAAAAAAAAGTATTATAATATTTCACTGTATATAGTAACTGTATATGGCAAGTTATGTAAAGATAACTTAGACAGTTCACCAGTTAAAAGGTTCTTACTTTTTTTCTGTTTCTGTTTAAACTACCAGTATTTTATAGTGCACTGTAAATTAGTTGTGTCTCAGTCTACAGGTTGTGTTTGCTGTATAATACTTCTTTAGCTGAATCAGTTTATTTACTCTCTTGTGGCCACAAGTTTCCGTTACAAATAAAAAGAAAACCTGGTTGGAAGAATAAAGTTGCGTTAAATATAAATTTCTCTCAAAATCTAAGAACCGATTGCAGCATTAGTAAATCATGTGCTCTGATGCAATAACAGCTGGTGTAATCTGGTGTGACCTAACACAGTCCTCCTCAAAGGACTGAGTCAGGGCACCAGCCTGCCGCAATACACTGATTTTACACAGAAATGAAAATATAACTGTTGTCTTCAAGGTCTATATATTCATTTTGATTTCTGGGACTGAAGTGAAGCTGTTTGCATTTCAAAGGCAGCAAAGCAGCATGTGAGGGCTAAAATATTCTCAGCAAGCAGAGTACAGCTCCATTCCGCCAGTAACAAATTACCTCCCTCTCCCCTCACACACACACACACGTTTACATACACACTGTGCATGGGTTCACATGCTGCAATTTTAATACAATGTGGTTATCTTGTAAATGGGAGATACTATAGAAATATTATTCATACACACATATATCATGTAGAGAATACAAATCGTGAGTCCAGAGAGTCACACGGCACCCCGGGTCTCATCTGCTCTGAGCATCAGCTTGAAGCTGTGAGGGTTTCTGTGGTGAAGGACACGTTTGAATAAGGTTTGTGTGCGAGTATTAGTGTGACTTGTCAATAACAGAGTGAAGTGGATATTGGGCCAGCAGGAATGAGTGACTGTGACAGTGAGCAACGTGATGAAGAGACCTTGGACGGAGAAACATCCTCTCTCTCTCACACACACACACACACACACACACACACACAAACAAACACCTCGCTCTATCATAAACATAAAATAACGCTGATTTCTCATCCACCATCTGTTAAAGGCATAGTTCGATTCTGTTATTATTTATGGCAGTAAAATGCCATTAACTCTCATACAGAAGTCTGTTTTTGGCCTTGGTGTGAAAAAAAAAAGAAAAAAAGTAATCAGAACTTTTATCACATGACTGAAACATAATTTCTCACAAATATGATTTTATTTCTTGTAATTGCAAGTGTCGAACTCCTAGCTGCGAGTTTACAACTCATATCGTGACTTATACTACTGTTCAAAAGTTTGGGGTCGGTGAGATTCGTAATGTTTTTGAAAAAAGTATCTTATGCACATCAAGGTTACATTTATTTGATCAAAAACACTGCAAAAACAGTAATGACATGAAATATTACTACTCTATAAACGCTACTATTAAATGTTAAGTTAAAATAAACTGTTTTCTGTTTTTATTTAATACAGTAATTTATTCCTGTGGTGGAAAACCTCATTACTCCAGGCTTCAGTGTCACATGATCCTTCAGAAATCATTCTAGTATGCTGATTTGCTGCTCAAGAAACATGTTTAATATCAATGTTGAAAACAGTTGTGCTGCTTAATATTTTTTGTGGAAAATGTTTTCACTGACACTACTCTAAAGCAGAAATTCAAGTCATACAGTAGCTTTGTGTGAAGAACAACTCAAGGCATGTTTAAGAAATTGATTGGGACAACATGAGAGTGAGTAAATGATGACTTTTTGGGTGAACTACGCCTTTACTCGCTGGAAGAGAAGATAGTAAGTGAATTATGACTTACGGTAACAGTAAAACTATTGTATAACATCTACTGAAAAACTACTGTATAATGTTACCTTAATGGTGCTTTTTGGAGCTTGTTAAACAAGATTATACCAACGTGAGGGAGGGCGAGTAAATAATTTTCATTTTTGGCTGCACTGTCCCTTTAAGGTGTCTTGTTTTCAAGTCTATAACTCAAGTGCCAAAACTGATTTAGTACAGACAGACTTACTCCCTTAGCCCAGAAGCATGCTCTCCGTCACCACACACACATGCTCAAAAACGCTCGCCGTACCCTAGACTTAACCACACCGACATACAAATCACTCCAACACACCCATCACGCACCTCCTTCAGGCCAATGGCATATACACCCAGCCCAAAATAGATTCCTTCTGCCAGGGTTTGTAAATGAGAGCCTGCTCTATCCTCACAGTGTTGGTTTGTAAACAACTTTATATTCATAAAGACTTTAGCCTTGGAGCGGAAGAGAGAGGGGCTGAACATGAAGGGTGATGCGGCATCAGTGATGTCAGGATTACAAATGAACACAAGCGCTCTGTAATGGACATGAAGGGAGGCAGGGCAAGAGAGAGACACAGTCAGCATGTGTATGGATCTACTCGTCTAGACCGTGCCTCTTCTGTCTGCAAGCAGATGTGATATTTGTCAAAGTCAGCGGCACTGGGTAGGGCAGTATGTCACAGCAGGCGGAGGGCTGAAGGAATAATCTTTAAGTTGAGACAAGCCCTTAAAGGAAGACACACTGAGAGCGTGATGCCTGGATTTATAGTTCTTGACCTGCACAGTTCCCTCCATACTGAGAATACCTATCCACTAACCATCATTTACACAAGGCTGCGTGTGTCTTGGCCTTTGACACTGATCTGCAGGTCACGTCTGTTAATGGCGTTTTAATGGCATGTCCAGGTTGTAAGTAGGAGGGTCGGGGTGATGGCTAACGCTCTGTGTTGATTAATAATCACTTGAGGCACGACATATAATAATCATTGCTCTCATTTAAAATGCTGAGAAGACTAAAAGGTCTTACCTGATTATGTCATAAAAAGCTTGAAGGGATATTCAGTATATGTCAGGCTCGATGTGGTGCAGCAGATGTGGCGTAATGTTGATGACCCCCAAAAAATCATTTCCTCTCGTTTCTTTCTAATGTCTCTCATTTCTCTTTTAGTGTGGTAAAAAAAAAAAAAAAAAAAAAGTTTCTTTCTAATCTCTTTTATTGTCTTTTTGGGAAAAGAAAGAAAGAAAGAAAAAAAACAAGAAAATAAAAACCAATGAGTGTTAGCATGATTTTAGTGTGTGTGTGTGTGTGTGTGTGTTCTGTCTAATCTATCTCTCTTTCAATAAATCAAAACAAACTAACAAACAAAAAAATTATTTTAATTTCTTTTGTTGTCTTTTTGTTGTTACAGTGGAAGTGATAAGTGATAAATACTCACTGCTCAAACAGTAAAGCAACATAAACAAACAATATGAGTGTTAAAATTATTTATTGCAGATTTTTTCTTTTCTTTTTTTTCTAATTACTCTCAATGTCTTAAAACATGGAGGGTGAAACGATGGAAGTGAATGGGGCCAATCTGTAAAAGTTAAAATACACAACATGAGATTTGTTGACTTACTAAACTTTTCTGTGTAAACTCATATCAGTTTGGATTGATAGAATCTTGTTGCCTTGAAAACACCACAAACCCTAAAATGAGGAGAAGGTCTTTACAGTTCAAATAATACACAAGTTTTAACAGAAGAGTTAATGTAAGTGCTTTTATTACATTACTATATAAACTTCACATTATTGCTTTTAAATCCTTTAAAAATTGGCCCCATTTATATATGTATCTTAACATAACTTCAATATTTATTTATTTATTTGTTTTTCAAAAAATAATGGACAAGCCTAAATTTGACTGATTGATTGATTGATTGATTGATTGATTGATTGATTGATTGATTGATTGATTGATTGATTGATTGATTGATTGATTGATTGATTGATTGAAAAATGTTCACATTATGTCACAAAGGCTGCTGTATCGAACCTGGAATTCTCATTTACGCTTCTGTTTCGAGACACATTGACGAGTATAATGCTTATTGACATCAGAAATACACAGAGATGTTGTGCTCTCGGGGTCATTGTACATTATGCACTGATGGCCCGCAGTGGTTTATTGGATTCATGGACAATATTCAGTTTCCAATCACACAAATAACCTCCTCTGATGATGTTATTCTAACTCAGATGTCCATTATATCTGAAAGTCTGCTGCAAAGACAGGCGGCTGCATGCTCTCGCTCTCTCAATTCCAGATGGTGCTTTTCTCTCCAGCTGTCTCTGCCACATCAGCCTTAATGAAGGCCAACGGCCAAATTACAGCCCTCCTCCACTTGTCTATTTCTCTTCCCCCCTCTCTTTCTCTCCCCCCATGCCTTGTTATCACCTCATATTTGACACTTCCTAAATTTGCCTGTTACACCTTATACAGCAGAGAATAATACTGACTCTCTATTCATCTCACTCACTTTCCCACCTTCCATCACTCTCATTTGTTTTGTACAGAGAGACCAGATTGATTTAGGGAGAGACAAAATTGTATGTATTTATGGATTCAAAAACTAATAACTAGCTAGATATAGCTCTGGTGAACGGTGTTAATTGCTTATTCTTCCCCTGTTGCTGAGCGTCTTTTTGTTTCTACAGCTGTACAAACATGAATTATTTAAAACTAATGAACACATAAATAAATAACCCCCCAGTCCGCATTTCAGAGTGATTGATTCACTAGAAGGTGAAACAATAAAATCTGTCCCCTATCCAATAACCCTTTATCTTTTCTCATAAACCTCTTGCTTTCTCCCTGGATGTGTTGAGGAACCATTTTAGAACAAGCTTATGGCTCAGCTCAGATTTTATGGATTGTATGAATTCTGGAATGAACTGAGGGGCAACATATGAAACCTTATTTCATACAGGACAGCTGAAATATAAGAAGTATCATCTAAAAAGCAGAGTAAAAAAGCGGTCTGTCTGTCTGTCTAAAATTAAATGGATTATATAAAATATTATCAGAATGCAATTATATATTTGATGACTTATATAATAATATTAATAATAGTAGTATTTAAAATATTACATTTAATTATTTATTTATAACAACTATTGTTATAATTGCAATTATTTATCATATTACAAATTAATAATTAACAGTTAATTAATTATTATAATATGATTTTATTTTTAAATGTATATTATTATTATTATTATTAAAGAACAAATATTTTATTATAATAAATAAATTATAATGAATTACACATTATATTACATTAGGTTTAATATAAATATAATAATAATGTAATGTATAATTATTTATAATAACATTAATTATATGAATACATACTGAATTATATATATATATATTGTGACGGATCGACGGCCCTCCCCCTCATCATCATCACCACCCCATCCCTTATTCGCCGCCCTTCACCAGGCTCCCGACTGGAGTGGGTGGATGAGAGGAGGGGCGTGGGACTAACGTGGGCTGGCGGCGTGTGATGAGGCACAGCTGGACTGAATTAAGCCTCATCATCGCCGCCGTTAAATGCCGAGCGCGCCTCTCCTCGGGAGACCGGTCTCTTCCCCCGTGCATGCACACTGGTGTCCTCGTGGGTCCAGGAAGGGTGCGTCGAGGGACATCGCGCCGCCGAGGATGTGAGCCGCGGAACCTCCAGGGTCATCGTGCAAGCCGCACCCGTATAACGGCCGTCGGGCCAGGATGCCGGGCCGTCCATCCCGCCAATGCCCGTAAGAGGCAGAAGAGGAAGAGCCGCCGCTCCAGAGAAGCCGCCGCCCCTCGTGCCCCGGACCGCGGGAGCGTGTGCGGCCACCTGACTCCGCCCCTTGCCTGGACCCTTACCTTCTGGAACACTGCCCTCCTGCACAAGCCCCGAAGCACATCGAGGACACCAGATCCCCCCCTTCTTTGGACACTTCTTTCCCCTGGACACTTTTTATTTTATCATTTTTGTTCAATAAAAACCTCTCCGAGGCCTGATGCCACACCCACTGTGTCTGTCGTTGGCTCCTCCCGTCACAGTGGTGGAGAATGTGGGCAGGCGGAGCCTAGACAGCGCAGTTGGGCAACATCTGAAGACGTCATCCCCTCTCGCCCGCTGAAGTTCGTGAAGAAGCGCGTGGGACGGAGAAACGACGGAGACGGCCTCCCAGCCACTGAAGGGGTAAGTGACATCTAGTCAATTGTCATCTTACCCTGTGGTTGGTTGAGGCTGTCGACTAATACCGGTTTCTCTGTCCCTGTTCCGGTGCGGTGCGAGAGGGAGGTTCGCCCGGAGAGGAATCCCTGCCCCGCCCACTCCGACCGTATGGAGCCTGGTTGAGGAAGGTAGCACTCCTGCGTGGGCGGCGACCGACGACGGGGATGTCGCTTGGGGGGGGGAATGTGACGGATCGACGGCCCTCCCCCTCATCATCATCACCACCCCGTCCCTTATTCGCCGCCCTTCACCAGGCTCCCGACTGGAGTGGGTGGATGAGAGGAGGGGCGTGGGACTAACGTGGGCTGGCGGCGTGTGATGAGGCACAGCTGGACTGAATTAAGCCTCATCACCGCCGCCGTTAAATGCCGAGCGCGCCTCTCCTCGGGAGACCGGTCTCTTCCCCCGTGCATGCACACTGGTGTCCTCGTGGGTCCAGGAAGGGTGCGTCGAGGGACATCGCGCCGCCGAGGATGTGAGCCGCGGAACCTCCAGGGTCATCGTGCAAGCCGCACCCGTATAACGGCCGTCGGGCCAGGATGCCGGGCCGTCCATCCCGCCAATGCCCGTAAGAGGCAGAAGAGGAAGAGCCGCCGCTCCAGAGAAGCCGCCGCCCCTCGTGCCCCGGACCGCGGGAGCGTGTGCGGCCACCTGACTCCGCCCCTTGCCTGGACCCTTACCTTCTGGAACACTGCCCTCCTGCACAAGCCCCGAAGCACATCGAGGACACCAGATCCCCCCCTTCTTTGGACACTTCTTTCCCCTGGACACTTTTATTTTATTATTTTTGTTCAATAAAAACCTCTCCGAGGCCTGACGCCACACCCACTGTGTCTGTCGTTGGCTCCTCCCGTCACAATATATATATATATATATATATATAGTAACGGGAGGAAGAATCACGCGACACGGATATTCAATAAATGCCCCGAAGGGTGCTTTTATTGTGAGTGTTCGTGCGTGCCGTCGTGCTCGTGGGGAAGATAGTCGTGCTCCAGGATCCGCTGTACTCTCGTGCTCGGCGTGAGTGAGGCTCTCGTGTCCGTGTCTTCCGTGTGGTCCGTGTGTGGTGGGCTGGCCGGTCAGGAGTCGCTCTCTGTGGCAGAGGGAGAGGAAAGTCAGCGAAGCTAGCACTGGAGTCATATCTCACCCTCCTCTGGCTTTGGCGTCCTTTTATCCTCCTGTTGATTGGTGTCAGGTGTGGCCGGCCAGCCCGTGCTAATGACGTGCAGGTGATTCTCCTCCGTTTCCAGGGCGACGCTAATGAGGTCCCGGGACACGCGTTTGTCAGGGGTGCTGCTAAGGAGGAGAAGTTAGGGATAAAACACCGATAGTATCCCGCCAATCCCAAAAAGGCACGCACCTGGGTCTTGGAGGTGGGCCGTGGGGCCGAGAGAATCGCTGCCACCTTCTTCTCTTGGGGTTTGATTAGTCCCACCTGGTAGCCCAGGTACTTGGCTTCATCGAGGGCGAGGTGGCATTTCCGGGGATTGGCGGTTAGTCCGGCCCTGCGCAGCTCCCCGAGCACCCTCCGCAGCCGCTCCAGATGGTCCTCCCAGGTCTCCGAATGGACCACAACGTCATCCAAGTAGGCCGCGGCGTAGGGTTGATGGGGCCTCAGCAGGATGTCCATTAACCTCTGGAAGGTGGCTGGGGCCCCATGCAGGCCGAAGGGGAGGACCCGATACTGCCAGTGCCCACTGGGGGTGGAAAAGGCGGTCTTTGGCCTTGCTTCGTCCGATAGGGGTACCTGCCAGTATCCTTTGGTGAGGTCCAAGGTGGAGATATATCGGGCCCTCCCCAGCCGATCTAACAGCTCATCCACCCGCGGCATGGGGTATCCTTCGAAATCGGAGACCTCGTTTAGGCGGCGGAAGTCGATACAGAAGCGGAGGGTGCCGTCCGGTTTTGGGACCATAACGATGGGGCTGGACCAGGGGCTGCGCGAGGGCTCGATTACCCCTAACTTCAGCATCTCCTGCACTTCCTCTTCGATGGCGTGTCGCCGAGCCTCTGGCACTCGGTAGGGCCGCTGCCGGACGATGGTGCCAGGTGGAGTACGGATGTCATGCTGAAGGACGTTGGTCCGCCCGGGGAGTGGAGAGAACACGTCGGAGAATTGACCGACCAGGTGTTGCAGCTCCGTCTTCTGGGCAGCCGATAGGTGGGGGTTGACGTCTACAACCAGGGGAGTACAGGTGGCTAGGGCGGCCAGTTGGGTTCTCGTCCCATGACCCTGTCGATCCGTTCCCTCATCTCACGGATGTGCTCAATCGTGGACCGATGGGCTGCCGGCTGTTGCTCCCAGGCTTCCTTGGCGACGTCGAGTAGTCCGCGGGGTTGACGTCCGAATAGGAGCTCAAACGGGGTGAAGCCGGTCGACACTTGGGGCACCTCTCGAATCCCAAAGAGGACGTATGGAAGCATCCGGTCCCAGTCCCGCCGGTCCTCCGCGGCTACCCGACGGAGCATCCGCTTCAAGGTTTGATTGAATCTTTCGACAAGCCCATCGGTCTGGGGGTGGTAGACTGAGGTGCGGAGTTGTTTCACCTGCAGGAGCCGACAGAGATCTGCCATGGTCCGGGACATAAACGGGGTGCCTTGGTCGGTCAATATCTCCGCGGGGATGCCAACTCGACTACACAGCAGGAAGAGTTCCTGAGCAATCGCCTTTGATGTTGCTTTCCGGAGAGGGATGGCTTCGGGGTAGCGAGTGGCATAGTCCACGATGACCAGTATGTGTTCATGGCCCCGGGCGGACTTCGGCAGCGGCCCTACGAGATCCATGCCTATCCACTCGAAGGGTACCTCGATGATGGGCAGCGGAATCAGCGGCCTGGGGGGAGGAGTGCTGGGTGAGGTTCGCTGGCATGTGGGGCAGGCGTGACAAAAGCGCTTCACATCCGGGTCAAGTCCGGGCCAGTGAAATCGATCCCTGATTCGCTGGATCGTGTTGTGGGCCGCTAGGTGCCCGGCCATGGGGTGGGAGTGGGCGAGCTCGATCACTGTCTCCGTCTTGGACCGGGGCACCACCAGCAGTTGTTTCTCCTCCCCCCTTCGCGGTGCGACACAGTAGAGCAGGCCGTTTTCTACAATGAAGTGGGGGACCGGGTGGGGCGGTGGTTGCACTTCCTTTCCCTCGGTCACCCTCACTTGAGCCCAGCAGTGCTTCAGCCGCTCGTCCCCGAGCTGTTCTTTGGCAAAAGCCCCACCTCCCTTAACCTGTTGGAAGAGGTCATAGAAGAGATTAGTGGTTTGGGAGGGGGACTCACCGTCTCGGGGGCTGTCCGAGGCCAATAGGGCGGTGCGTTGGCGGGGACGGCAGCTGAATCTCCAAGTCCGGCAGCTCCCGGCCGGGCTGGCAGGTTGGGTAGCGGCAGCGAGCAGGCGGTCGAATCCTGACCAGTTCCGTCCTAGGAGAACCGGGACGGGAAGGTCCTTCACCAGACCCACTTCGACGCGCCAGGAGCCAGAGGCGGCAGTGATCTTAACTTTTCGTGCGGGGACCTGGCGCATATCGCCATGCACGCAGGTGATGGGGAGCACGGCCCTGGTTCCTGGCTGCGGGGACACCACTGACGATTGCAACAGGCTGACCGCACTGCCCGAGTCCAGCAGGGCCCGGTAGGGCCGACCGTTGACCTTGACGCCGATCTTCGGGGCAGCCGGTGGGGCCTCGTGGTGGACGATGCAACCTGCCAGCCATGCCCGTCGTGGTGCGGTGGGCGGCTCCGTGGGCATCGGCTCGTCCTGGGGCTCGGGAGCCGGCGGCCTGCCTACTGGCCAAAAGGTACCCTCCGGCGAGCGTCGCTCCTGGTGCACCCTCCGCCAACTCGGTGGCCTCTACCAGATCTCCCATGGTGAGCGGGTTCCGCATGCCGGCAGCCTGACGAACGGGACGGGGCAGGGCCCGAAGGAGACGGTCCACGGCCACTCTCTCAGCCACTTGAGCGGCGCTGGGGTCCCCTACCAGCAATCAATGACGGACGAGGCGAGATAAATCGGCGGCCTGGGCGCGGGCTGGCAGCCGGGGGGAATATTCCCAGTCGTGCACTAATTGGGCCGCGGCAATGGGTGAAAGGCCTACCCGGGATAGAATTTCCTTCTTCACTTCTTCATAGGATTCTCTCACCTCCGGAGTCATAGAGAAATAGGCCCGCTGGGGTTCGCCAGTAAGCAGCGGTGCCAGCGCGCGCGCCCACTTGTCCGGGGCCCAGCCTTCCTGGCTCGCTGTTGCCTCGAACATCAGGAGATAGCTCTCGACGTCATCGTGGGCCGTCATTTTCGGTAACAGCGCCGGCGCTCTGAGACGGGGGTCAGGCAGCGGAACCCGCTGGGCGGAGGCGGCTCGGAGGGCGGCGAGTTCCCGCTCTACCTCTCCTTGTCGGGCAGCCATGTGTTCAGTAATCTGCTGCTGGCGGATGCTGACTTCAGTCAGGTGCTTGAGCAGCTCTTCCATGGCTGGGGAGGAGTCGCCGCCTGAGTGAAACAAAAAAGAAACAGAGAAAAAAAAAAACACGAGGTTAGGACGGGGAAAAACAAAAGATACCGGTCGGTGATTCTTCCCGTTTATGCCCGCATTCTGCACCAGTGTAACGGGAGGAAGAATCACGCGACACGGATATTCAATAAATGCCCCGAAGGGTGCTTTTATTGTGAGTGTTCGTGCGTACCGTCGTGCACGTGGGGAAGATAGTCGTGCTCCAGGATCCGCTGTGCACTCGTGCTCGGCGTGAGTGAGGCTCTCGTGTCCGTGTCTTCCGTGTGGTCCGTGTGTGGTGGGCTGGCCGGTCAGGAGTCGCTCTCTGTGGCAGAGGGAGAGGAAAGTCAGCGAAGCTAGCACTGGAGTCATATCTCACCCTCCTCTGGCTTTGGCGTCCTTTTATCCTCCTTTTATCCTCCTGCTAATGACGTGCAGGTGATTCTCCTCCGTTTCCAGGGCGACGCTAATGAGGTCCCGGGACACGTGTCACAATATATATATATATATATATATATATATATATATATATATATCTTTCAACATTTAATAGCACTGAAATAACATGTATGATTATTGTGGCAATTTCTTTCTGTAGGGTACAAATGCAGGCACAAGTTAAAATGTGATCCGTGCACATGGTGACTCACACTTACAGTATCACTTTGAAACCTTGACACCACAGCAGGCGGTGGGTGTGGGTGGAACAGAATTATGTAACATGCTGGAAATGACAGCGTTGACAGGGTCAGCAAGGTTATGGAGGTCAGAATGGAGATGGGCCTTTAAATAAGGGTGTAAACTGGTGTTAAGAGTGCTAAAGTATTGTGGGGCAGCGGTCTCAAATAGCACTGATTCCAAATGAATAAAGTAAAAAAAAAAAAAAGATCTGTTTTCTCATTCTCTTTCTCTATTCCTCTCTCCTAGGTTGTTATATTTGTGTACTTTTCATTACTCTGTTGCCTCTCCGCGATGACAGGGCTGTAATAACTTTGGTCAAATGTTGGTAAACACTTCTGACAAATGAAATTCACCTTGCAGTGGGTCGGCTGGCCGTCTGCCAGCACAGGGGGAGGTCACACACCCCCCCACTGAGGAGAGAAGCAGCATGTCAATTCCATCCACAGAAAATGCTTCTTCCATCAGGAAACTATATCCCACCTCAGCCAGGTAATAAACATCAAATTGTGTGCTGCTCTCTCGCTCTTCCACGCTCTCTCCGTATAGAAAACACACACGCACACATACACACACATTATCATGAGTGAGGGAGCAGTTTATCTGACACGCCGAGAATTTGGTTCTGGATAAATCGCCACGTTGGCAGTCAGGCCAGATGAACAAACCGGATCCAGCCTGCTGTTTAATTTCAGCTGTGCCTCCTCCTGCTCCTGCTCCGCAGGATGGCTCTCACTGCTGGGCTCCTAAAGACATCCATTCTGTTTGAACACGTGCTAGAGAGGGCCAGAAACACCACAACACTCATCTTAAACCTAGTAAGACCATCTATTTTTGGATTGGAGTTGGGGAAAAAGTTGTGGAAATCATTATGTTTTTTTTTTGTTGTTGTTGTTTTTTAAAGATAATGGAAAGTAAATGACTAGTGAGTTTGAACTAAAGTTACAGTGATCTGGAGAGTTGAAATCCCAATCTTCCTCCATCACCATTGTGCCCTTGAGCAAAAGACTTAATCCCAGCATGCTCCAGTGAGGCTTTCCCTGCAATTAAAATAGTACAATGGAAAATCGTACAATAAATAGCAGCGAAACTGTGGATCTTGGCTTATCTTAACATGGCTTATCTCTTTCTCTCTGTCTGTATGTTTAGAGAGCCTAAACCTGCAGTTAATAATTGAGTTAACAGTGACTACATTAGCTGATCCATAGGATTAGAGAAGGTAAGATCTCACCCCGCCGTTCAAACAGCCCAAAGTCTCTAATGAAGTGGAACAACCTGTCAAGAACTCAGGTCTGATTTTTATTGGAAAAACTACAGCACACACTCTCCTCCTCTTCCTTCCTTCCTCCCTCACTTTATTTCGCTGTCTTGTCAGCACCGTCAAACTCATTTAGTGGAATTCAGTCTTACAGTTTGCCATGCATGACTACATCCCTCTATTTAAATACTTGGTACATACAGTATAACTTCAATGGTCATTTATTAAATTTAATAACTGGGGTGGTGGAAGGCACTTGTTTATATAAAAAAATAAGCACGGCATTATTAAAATAGGGTCCAATTAAAATCCAATATTGTGAACATATGTAAACAAAATAAAAATAATAAGTCTGATTTAATTCATTTGTATTATTATTATATGTGATTTCATTATTCGCATTATTCTCCCTTACATAAAAACACGTACACACAAAATAATAAATTACATTTAATAGTAATATATTTTAATTCTAATGACACTTATAAGGAGTATATTATATTGGGAAGAAGAATACACTAAATTTGGTTAATTAAAATCCAAAAATTATTTGGAAATAAAGGAAGACTTCAGAAAATCTTGCAATATGGGTCTTATTCTACAATGCAAAAAAAAAAAAAAAAAAACTTTGGCTCTTATTTTTTTTTATTACAGTAGTAATTCTCCTGGGCACTGACTCACTAAACTGCACATGTGCCATGCTTAACTTTATAAAAGTTGAGCTTCATTGGAAGACCTGCGTGACTTTCCAAAAGGTCTCCAATGGGTTTAAAGTCCATTTGGTACCATTGGGTTTTCCCTGACATGTTTAATTAGACCACTCATGCAATTATTATTAAAACACTTCGGTCATTTCAGACAAACATACCTCAGTTTGTATGAGGTTACATACATTAGGTTGTTCAATTTTGACTTGTCAGACCGTAGAACAGTCTCCAATCTTTCACATTTGAATCCTTATTTTCTTTGTCAAATGCAAGGTGTCTTTTACAGTTGATGAAACGAATAAATAGTTTCTTTACTGGTACATAACCTCTCAATTCAGCCTTTTGTAGGCATTGGCTAACAGTTCAAGATAAAATTGTAGATTCCTCACATCTGCACATCTCATTCGGTCTTTAGAGGCTGCGTAAAAGGTGGTCCCACATTTATTTTTTTACGTTTTCAAGAAAATGTACAAATAAATCATTTACTCTGAGATTTATTTAGCTGAATAATGTATTTAACTATAAATATATGTACTGGGAAGTTGCCACAGCCATTTGAAAAGTGCCAAGTCAAATGCCAGCTTGCAGTTGTTGTTGAAACGGCCCTATTCCAAGAGCTGTATATTTTATGATCTCTGTGCCCAATTAATAAATGCATATGAAATGCACACAGGGGTCTGTTAAGTAAACTGTGCCCAGCATAACAGCAAATAAGAAGTAAATAGTCTCTGGCAATGTAATCATCTTATTCCTTTCATGGCTCAGAGTTCAGCAGCATTAAGCAAACAAATTCTCCTGAGAACCATCCATTTATGGGACACGGGGTCTCATTTTAAGTGTAATATCGAAACGCCTGGCAATACTTGAAAACATTCTCTCAAGTCTCAACACAAAGAACATTTCCTCAAACTTTTGTATTTCTGAAGAACGTTCTCCCAGCGCTCTACCAAAAAACCTGTATTACTGTAGAATGTTCTTTTAATACTCCCATAATGCTCTCTGGACGTTGCCTTAATCCTCTTATCCTCCCACAGTGCTCCAGTAACATCTGTCGAGCACCACAGTCAAATCAATCACACTGAAACGGCCTCTCGCAAGCCACATGTAACTGTCCAAAACACCCAATTCCCACAGAGCAACACAGACCTTGGGTCAAAGAGACAGATTCAGGCCTCAATGACACACTGTATCCTACTGACCAGCCAAAGTCTAAGCTATAATATTCGTAGGTATCAAAGATTAATTATGACTCTTTTATATTAAAAATAAATTGTTACATTTTTCTATGATACCTGTATGTATATAGGCTAACCTAGACCAATATACATAATAGGCAGTTAAATGTACAGTGTGCATTTAGTGTATTTAATTTAATTTGTCAAATACAATAAATTCAACCTAAGAATTCAATAAATTCAAAATTGTAAGTATTTATGAACAATCAAACATCTCTAAAGTAATGTAAAATGCCTACATTTTAGATGCTGTCAGTATGTTAATATAATGTTTCAGTGTTTGTGTAAATGCGTACATTACATATCTGGGATGGAATCACACTTTAAATGCGAATACCTCTGATTACTAATCAGATTAGTATGCATTGGTATTATCCAACAGGTCAGATAAAAGAAAGAAAGAGACTGGCAGATGGAGAAGATCAAGAGTGTTAGGCTATCTATAATATTGTCACTCTTGTGTGCTCAGTATCCTCATGGGTGTCTCCTTTCTGTTCCCATTGCTGCAATTAAGGACTGTTTCCCTCGCTTATTCTCATTTGAAAAACAAGCTCTTGCTCTCTCTCTTTCTGCTCAAAGACAATAAAAGGCTCCATACACAATCAGGTTAAAAACAGAACAGGAGACTGTTTTTTTTGCATGTTTGTGTTGATGTGCATTTGTTTACATATTTAACACATGGGCAAAATATGTGTGCCACTGCTGCCATCTCTAGTGAGGTACATCGCTGAGCTGCTGTATAGACAATGACAGGCCCTACTCGCTGTGTGTGCGTAGTTGGTCCCTGTGCTTTTGAATTCATTATTATAATTCATAATATTTTTCCTCTGTTCTAGTGTTAATTTTGGCAGACATTTTTGATTTAGCCTTTCGTCTGAGACGAAATTGCTTAATAGTCTTAGTCACGTTTTAGTCATTTGAGTCTTTCAGTTTTAGTCGACGAAAAGTCATTGCATTTTTGTCAACTTTTAGTCATTACTTTTAGTCAAACTGCAGTTACCAACATTTATTTTGGTAGCTATTTTATTTGTAGTTTTCAAACAAAAATAGTCATCAATTCTTCTCTCTTTAGACCAAATCAATTAAGCCTATGAGGAATTTGAATCAAGGATTGAATTTGGAAAAACTGGAATTTTTTGGTAGAGATTAAACTCATTTTTCAGATACAGTAGGTTTACTTAACAAGTATACATTTATTTTCACACCTTTTCTAGGTTAACATTGATGTAAAAAGATAGGAATTTAATTAGGAATGCTGTCCATTTAAGACAGAAAGTATGCATGTAATACTGACACACATTCAGTTTTCACCTGTTTACATTCACTTAAGCCATAACCGACTGTATTTACATGAGATATTCTACTACACAATAGACATTTGGACTGCTGTGTGTGTATTTGAGCACTGAAAACTGATCGTATTACAACTGAAGAAGTGGAGCGTGCGCCTTCACTAACTATAAGTTGTAATACAGCACGCGATCTGATCTGAGTATAAGGGTGAAACCCATATCTCTGTCTTACCCCTTCCCCTTAGTTTTGCGCATTCACGTGAGAGTAAGGGCTATCCCAATTCTCGTTTTGAGCGAGGGGTAGGGCTAAGGGGAAGGGGTAGATACCCCTTAAAACCAAGCATTTTCACGAGCTTACTTGAAACCAAGGGGTACCCAAAACACACTGCGCAACCGGCAACAATCAAGTATTTTCGGCTTAAATAATTCATTTAAAAATTACGACAGTCTTGTTTTGTGCTCTAGACAGTCCTGTACATATATATTTGCAACAATGTTCGTGAAACGTTTTAAAAAATCGCTAGTTTGCTACGTTAACGTTACATTGCTGATTTGCACAACAGTCCCGCAGACTAGTCTTGAATGGACTCCATGCATATCTACAGTTTTAACAAGTTTGTAAAACGATCCAAAGTTTGTGATCAACACTTGTCGGCTCTGGTGACGCAGCAGCCAGCTAGCGACGGTGTATGATGACGTAACCGTGATCTCACAGAATTCCGTGTAATGTTCACTGACTTAATTAACCTCCGAATCTGTGGTGGCATCACGGAATCGCCGAAAATTCCGTGATGGGCTCACAGAAGGCATCAGCCGTGGTCCATGCACGGATTCACTGGTTCAACGTAAAAAGAGTGACTCTGATGCAGTTATACTTTCACTGGAGTACCTGACAGCCCCTACCCTAAACCTACCCAGTTCTGAACAATAATGATGACGATAAATTTCCCAGTATCGCGGCGGCATATTGATGCTAAGGGTTTCCGTGCGTGGAGCATGGCTGATGCCTGTCACTGACTTTGGTATCACTGTGAGCCCATCACGGAATTTTCGGCGATTCCGTGATGCCACCACAGATTCGGAGGTTAATTAAGTCCGTGAACATTACACGGAATTCTGTGAGATCACGTTGGTAACCAAGTGGTGTCTCATTTCATAGGGGTATGTTTTTACCCCTAGCGCTTACCACTCGGTTTCGAGGGACAAGGGCTAGGGGTAAGATGAAGGGGTAGGGGAAGGGGAAGGGGTAAGACAGAGAAATGGGATTCACCCTAAGTTAGTTCACTAACTTAACGCATGAGCAGATCAGTTTTCTCACTGGAGAGGCATTCAGTCTGTGCGCCTTAAAATTCTGCCGTTTAAATAGTGAATCTGCCATAGCACGAGCACAACTCGCTCTTAAAGGGAATAGGAGACTCTTATTGGTTTATTGCACGTTATGCCCCAAATCACACCCAGAGAATAGGGACAACTCTTTTAGACCATGCACTGGGAGCACTGACCGTTTTTCCTGTCATTATACTAGCAAAAGTGGATTCGGAAACGCCTTAAGTGCACTTGCGCCGTGCACTTTTGACCATGTGCTTAGATCGTTAAAATAGGGCCCTTAGTCTCTCAGTTCAGTTGGGGAAAGGGTTAAAAATTATTTTAAAATACAGTGTATTTCCTGAAGATAACGTGGTTCTCAACGTTTTTCCCCGCAAGCCCCCCTATAAGGAAATATTCCAGGGCCCCGGCACAAACAGCTTTTGCCATTGTAGTAAATTCCCATTTACAGCAAACATATGAGAGCAGAGTAACATATCTAAAATCTAAGAAGGAGAATGGGATTCCTCTTACGGTTCTACATAGCACCATTTTACAAACGTGCTGTATAGCACTTTTAAAGATAGCCATTATATAGCACTTAAAGTGGTTCCCCTATGATTACAAGTCAATGAACCAATTTTAGTGCTATTTAGAACAATTTTGGTTTAGAGTGTAGTGCACAAAAGCCTGCTATTTAATTAAGTAAGTATAGTCTGTTGTGAGTTATTTTAGAGTGAAGCGCAGCACTGTGTTCTTTTACACATAAGCGGCTCATGATACATCAGGTTTTTAGCATCTTGGAGTGACTCGGTTCACAATAAGTCAATAAACTCCATCTCTGCATGTGTTGTGAGATTAGTGGGCATTTGGGAACATAACCTGCACCAGGTTAACTTTTAGTTTTACAATTTCACACACTTCTAACATTTTTAGAAGTTTAGAATTTTAGGACAGAAGTTCACTGCGCTTCACTAGATTTGTAAAGTGATGTTTATAACATTTGTTACAGAGAACACAGATAATAATAGCATTGTTAATGTTATTGTTATATTCAAATTGTTTGGCTTCCTAATACCACTGTAAATGTAATATGAACTGAGACACAATAAAAAGGTTTGAGTCCACTTTAAAGTTTAGTTTATTTGTCCAATTTTAAATTTTGATCAGTTTAGTCACTAAAACAGGGTTGAAGCTCTTAATTCTGCTCTCAACGTGCACCAGATTTATACATTTAAACTTTAAAAATGTATAAAGGTTTCGTACATGGTGGGGCATGACCTGGACCCCCATTTAGGGTCCAAGGTCTACAGTGGCCCAGAAGAGCACAACACAACGAAGTCGCCACACCACAATGCATAGGACTAATTTCGTTGTGGCTTGTTTCCGTTGTGCTGCAACTTCTTTCCATTGTGTTGCGGTTTGTTTCCTTTGTGTTGTGGAAATTTTGTTGTGTTGTGCACTACTGGGCCATTGGAAAGGTCTCCCAGTCTTAGGGAAACATTGCCAATGTCACAATCCTATGCACAAATATACGTAGCTAAGAAGGAATTATTAGGATCTATAGCCACAAGACGTAAACAATATGCATGCTAACGTTTTTGGTTTGAAGAAAAATTGTATCCAATTTTGCAATTTTGTGACAACATAACACCTAAAACACAATCAATAATGAAATAAAAAATAAGTGACAAGAGCAATTTCACATGTCAGATGATACAATAACAGATTAAGTGCTTTTATAAAATGATAAGCTTCACATTCCACTTCTAAATCCTCTGAAAACTGGCCCCATTTATTGTAAGTGCCTCACTGTAACCTCAGTTCCTGCTTTTTTCTTTATGCCAAGTGTTGTTGACTGAGTTTAATGTGTATTGAACACAGAATATCCTTTTAACATTAGTCTACTGCATGGAGTTGCATTGATGTTCTTACACACAGTCATAGAAACTCAAAAAAATCTATGTCATCATATCAGATTTCATGTTCGTATATGACTTATAATAAGAAGATTTGTAAACCTTTTACTGAAAAATACTAAAGCATTTTTCACTGTGTAATGTGTGGGTCCTTGAGGCAAATTTGTTCCCTATGAGTTGAGGAACTCTCATGTGAAAATTTAAGTCTTGAGCTCAGACGGGGTAGAGGGCCTGACATTCTGTCGGTTGCTAGGCAACCATACGTCCCATCCATACCAGAATGACATAAAATGCAATTAACCACATACCCTTCATGCATGCAAAGTTTGCTGAGTTTTTACTACAGGGATAAAAAGTTAAAGCTGTTTAAAGGAGCAATAATAATAAGAGGATAGTGGGAACCCTGCATGCACTGGATAATCTATTAATCTACAGTGACGATGTTAAATAAGTAAGTGAGAATGTGTACTTAATTATTATATGAGGAATACTTTTTATACTATATTTATATTATTATTTTCATGTAATGATTCTATAAAATGTTTTACATTTACATTTTATATAATATATATTTTATATATTTATACAATATATAATATTTTATATAATTCCAATGAGCAATAAATGTGCAAATCCAGTTAATCTGCACAAGTCTGCAGGTCAAAGAATTTGAAAGTAGCTGAATGTCATTAGAAAATAAAAAAGAAGTTACACTGGCTGCATATTCACATTTATTTACTTGAAAGAGATTTATTATGAGTCTCTATACAAACAACCACTTTTAAGTTTAAATTGCCATAAAAAAAATAAAGAATTAAAAAAAGTGTTTGCTCTTTGTTTATGTATCAACGTGATAAATGTATAGCTCTTTTCATTCAATAGAATGGTCTATAATTGAGAGCATGGAAGCTGCATAAATAAAGATAAATGTAAATAAAAATATAACTGTTTTATTAAAACTCTTTATCAAACACACACAAAAAGACACATCATACACGCATAAACATGAATTCAATGAATTTAAATGTGTCTATATTCAGTCCATCACATCCCAGCTAATTTTAATATAAACACAAACTTTGTGGAGAAGAACTCTTAAAACTTAAAATGACACATGACAAGATGACTGGAGTACGGGCTAGTGCCCTTACTAATATACTTATTATGTTAGTTGTTATTAAAGACGTTTAATAGCACCAAATGACTATTTAGCAATAACAGTATTATTCACTTTGCCTATTGCTCTTGACTGCCCGAAAGATAATCATTTTTATCCATGATAAATAATGCGAGTTTCAATCAGAATGAAAGACATGATATTGATGATGTAATATTTCCCAACTGATCATCATTAACCTCAGCCAGGAGCAAGGTCAGGACACACGCATTTACAATAGTGAAGATGCTTCAGGCTTTATTCCAGACTGAATGCATCTGCATCTGCATGCACAACAACAACAACAACACACATACAAACAAACAAATGTTCTGATGAGATGATCTTATGAAATGTGAATTTCCTATCATAACTCTTCACTTGATGTTCTGTGAGGGGTCTGGATTTGATAGTCATGTGTAATGGAGTGCAAGATGTAAGTGACGATACCATGTCCTTGAGCTGCACACTCTCTCTCTCTTTTATGCACACCTCTATGCTGAAGCTCTTCCTCTAAGGTACTGTATGTGACTGAAAAAAATAAAGCAGACATATGTTCACTGTTCACTCTGTTGAGGTGTTATTACTGCGGTGATTGTACAAAACATACTGCCCTGAGCGGGAGTTATTCAAGTTTGGATTCTCCGCTGTTCTGCTCTCCAGCTGTCAGTGTGGTGAGAGAATTAAACACATACCCACACCTGTGCGAATGTCTCCTCCATTATGATCAGAAAGGGACAAACAGAACGCAATCACAAACACAAAGAGGGTCCCTACATCTCTGTGTTCATTATCTCAGCCCACACTGCAGAGAAAGGCAGAACAAAGATTAAAAGATAGGGAGGAAGGGCAGGAGAGATGAAATGGATAAGAGAGAAAAGTGAAAGCAAGAGAAAAATGCCAACAAAATTCAAATCTCTCTCTTCAGTTTCTTTCTGACAGAGATCACCTCAGAGACAGATTTTAGAATGTCTTGCACACAAAAGAAGAACTCAGTTTGCACAAATACTACAAGATCAGGATGTCATGCACCTTTTTCATTTTGAAGGGGTGGCGGTGGAAGTCCTGGTTCACTCAGTGCCCCAGGCAAAGATAACACATGACTAGGCCCAGACGGAATCTGCTGACTTTTTTTTTGCATTTCCTGTGCTGATTTTGGAGGAAAATCTGCAGAAGTCTGCGGAATGGATTTAAACATGATACAATGTGTTCAACAGAGCTGAAAGTACAACACTTCTATGGGTTATCAAACTAGCCAAGAGCTAAGATATTTATTAAAACTGGTGGATGGTGGATGTGTAGAATTTTATGATTATGCGTGAACTTAGTTTAGTAAAGTTTCTGATTATTGACAAAGGTGGTCCGGGATCATATCAGACAGACAGACAGAGTCAGGTCCAGAGGTAATCAAGATGTGATTGAAGTGCACACTTTCAGCTTTATTTTAGGAGATTCCACAAAAAATATGACATTTACCATTTAAGAATTACAGCCATTTTAAGCAAAGTACCTTTTCAGGGGCTCAATAGTATTTGGACAGTTGACTAAAGAGGTTAATTGACCATTTGCTGTCTATTCCCTCGTTACTTCAAGACAAATTAAGTAGATAAAAGGTCTGGAGTTGATATGAGGTATCAAATTGTCTTTTGGAAGCTGTTTGACTTGTGCTACCAATATGAAGTCCAAGGAGATTTTGTGAAGGAGGCCATCATTAAGCTGAAAAAAGCAACATAAATCTATAAAAGATAGCAAAAATCTCAGGTGTGGCCAGATCAACGGTTGACTACATTCTTAAAGGAACACTCCACTTTTTTTGGAAATAAGCTCATTCTCCAACTCCCCCAGAGTTAATAAGTTGAGTTTTACCGTTTTTGAATCCATTCAGCCGATCTCCGGGTCTGGCGATAGCACTTTTAGCATAGCTTAGTATAGTTCCTAATCATATCGGCCTAGAAAATCGCAACTTTTCATTTTCCGCTGGTCTTAGTACACGATATAACTACAGAAGAGTCAAGTTTTAAATAGGACAAATATGGAAACTCTTTGGTCATTTTTGAACGCGATGCTACTGGTCTAATCGGATTCAATGATCTATGCTAAGCTATGCTAAAAGTGTTATCGCCAGACCCGGAGATCAGCTGAATGGATTCAAAAACAGTAAAACTCAACTTATTAACTCTGGGGGAGTTGGAGAATGAGCCTATTTCCAAAAAAAGTGGAGTGTTCCTTTAAGAAGAAAGAAAGCACTGGTGAGCTCAACAAAAATATCAAGAGGCCTGGAAGACCACGGAAAACAACTGAAGTGGATGATCGCAGAATCCTTTCCTTGGTGAAGAAAAACCCCTTCATAACATCAACAGAGATCAAGAATACTCTGGAGGAGGTACTGTAGGAACATCATTGTCAAAATCTACAATCAAGAGACGCCTTCATGAATGTAAATACAGAGGGTTTATAATAAGGTGCAAACCACTGGTAACATTCAAGAACAGGAAATCAAGATTAGACTTTGCCAGAAAACATCTAAAAAAGCCTCCCATGTTCTGGAGTAAGATCCTTTGGACTGATGAAACCAAAATTAACTTGTTGCAAACTGATGGGAAGAGAAAAGTATGGCGAAAGAAAGGAACAGCTCACGATCCAAAGCACACAAGACTGAAGGCAGAAAGACCAACAAACAAGCAGAAACTCAAGGTGGCTGCAGTGAAGACCTGGCAAAGCATCTCCAGGGATGAAACTCGGAATTTGGTGATGTCCATGGGCTCCAGACTACAGGCAGTCTAAAGTTAAAGGGTTAGTTCACCTCGAAATGAAAATTCTGTCATTAATTACTCACCTTCATGTCGTTCCAGACCCATAAGATATTTTTGATGAAATCGGAGAGCTATCTGTCCTTCCATAGACAGCAACGCAACTGAAATGTTCCCAGGTCCAGAAACATAGTAAATACATTGGTAAAACAGTCCATGTGACATCAGTGGCTCAACTTCAGTTTTGCGACGCTACGAGAATACTTTTTTTTGTGCAAAGAAAACAGAAATAACATAATTTACTCAACCATTCTTCTCCCCTGGGTTGCGTCTTCTGCCATTTTAGAAAGTATCACAACGCATGCACACGCTTTCCCCCCAAACGTAAACAACACTGATTACGTCAAATACATTCTTAGGTACTTTCCAAAATGGCAGAAAACGTAACTCAGGGGGGAGAAGAATAGTTGAGTAAATTATGTTATTTTTGTTTTCTTTGCGCAAGATTTTTTTTTATTCTCGTAGCGTCGCAAAACTGAAGTTGAGCCACTGATGTTACATGGACTTTTTTACCGATGTATTTATGTTTCTGGACCTGGGAACATCTCAGTTGAGATACTATTACTATTAGATACTCAGTTAATACTATTGAGCCCCTAAAAATAGAGGTACTTGGCTTAAAATGGCTGTAGCCTAACTCCTAAATGCTAAATGTCATATTTTTGTGGAACTTCTTAAAATAAAGCTAAAAAAGCTAAAATAAAGTCTGCACTCCAATCACCTCTTGATTGTTTTATTTCAAATCCATTGTAGTGCTGTATAAGGCAAAAGCACAAAAACTCAGTCAGTATCCGAATACTTCCGGACTTGGCTGTGGATGGCTGTGGATGGATGGATGGATGGATGGATGGATGGACGGGTGGACGGATGGACAGACAGACAGACAGATAAAACCACAGTGAAGTCATTAATACACTATTCGGAAGAGACATCATTTAATGCATGTATAGACATTCAGACATCCCACTTACGTCAGTTAAATGCAAATACCGAGAAGCAGAAGAGACAGAGAGAGAAAAGGAGAGAAAGATAAGACGACAGGAACAAATGGGAGGTATGAGATTCTCCCTTAGAGAGAACATTAGTGTCAACCGGCTGTAATCGGTCAGATTACAGAAACTCAGTCATGTTAACACACACAGACAGACATGTCTACCCCAAACCACATGTTCACTGGCAGCATTTAATGATTCAGTAGTCAGCGAGAACTACTTCTCTGCCTGCCTGAGTGTTTATGTAATGTTACATTAGGCATTATCAACAAGATGAAGGAAAAGCCAAACAAATGAATATATAAATCACACCATCAGATACACACATGGAGCAGTCATATAACCATACGCATAAATCTCTCTGCCTCCTCCGCAGTTAATGATTATAAATGAGAAGCTGAGGTAGTTTAATTACCGTCACGCTGACTAATTCATGAGATTAATAAAGATATCTGGATCTCACATCTCATTCATTTTTTATGAGCAAACAACTTGACTTTTCTGTTCCTGTCGCGCGTCGTATTTCAAATCAGGGCGCGAATAAAAATTATAGCGGAGGAGAAATATCGCGTCACATGACAAATGATGTTTGCAAAAATTAGGAGTGAACCAGAAAGCAAACAGACTCCCCGTCACGCAGAATCTTCAGAGTCCTCCGGCAGCCTCTTGAAAAATTAAACATCATCAGTGTTTAATTCAGCATTTTGGTGGAATACCTGATGATACTCAGCTTCTGAATTCGTAATGCCTCTTTTAATTATGTTTGTAGTAAAATATTTATGCTTACACGCTGACTGGTGAAATGTTCAGTGTTCTTTTATCAAATATTCCTTTCTAAGTCACTCCGAATGTCTCCCAACTAATGAGTAAAGATGAGTACAGATGTCAATATGACTCTGGCATTTTGTCTTATGAAGTTCTTTTATCATAACCGTTAGTGTGTGTGTGTGTGTGTGTGTGTGTGTGTGTGTGTGTGTGTGACAAATTTTTTATGACAAATGAGGACATAAATTTGTATAATGACAAGGGTATGACATAGGTATTACAAGGAGAAGGTGACTTTTCAGGACATTACCCAATGTCCCCACAATGTCACTTTGTGACATTTTGAAAATCTGAAATAGCACAAAGTTTCCTGTAAGAGGTAGGGTTAGGTGTATGGTTGGTGTAGGGCAATAGCACATACAGTTTGTACAGTATGAAAAACATTGCCAATGGGATGTCCCCACTTTTCACAAAAACAAACGTGTGTGTGTGTGCGTGTGTGTGTGTGTGTGTGTGTGTGTGTGTGTGTGTGTGTGTGTGTGTGTGTGTGTGTGTGTGTGCGTGTGCGTGTGTGTGTGTGTGTGTGTGTGTGAATACAGTCAATAAATTTTGGATGAAAATCTATCGGCATTTCAAAATGGACTGAATACATTTATGAAATTGCACAGCAACATACCGCAGAGAATATCATTCTGGAGCTCGATTCAGTCACTCGTGAAACAAAATGATTGGAAAACAACACTACAGTATTGATCATAAGGACTCTATTCAGTCAATCCACCTCATCTGCTTTTAAACAAGAATATTTTATTGTTGATTCATTATTGGTCTTGATTTAATTGAGATTTGCTCCATCAACTAAAAGCATGCCAAGAATGAGGACGAATTCCTGCAGTGTGTAAAAAAAAAAGAGAAGATGTGTACTCCAGTTAAATTATTTTATTATTCCAAAGAATCTATTGGATGAAATTGGAGCCCATAACATCTCAAAGAACCGGCAGCAGTTTGGCGGACAGTTTTATCTGAGATCATCAATGCTGATTTACATACCATATGTCCAGCCAATCAGTCATAGCTGTTGGACTCCATGCACTCCGGCCCCCTTAAGCCACCGGTAAAGGTGATAGTGCTGTTTATGATGTGACTGAAATATGGTCTTTAATAAGCCTGAGACAAAAGTCACTGCCATTCTCTGAATTATAGGCCAGTGTACTGAATCCTCGGTCATAAAATTGTCACCGGCTGCATTACAGAATCGGTCACAATTTATTTGTGCTATAAGCATGGAAACTTAAAAGTTTCCCCTGACATTTGCGAGCAGCATCATGGATGCAGTGGTGCAAAAACAGGATCTGTGAAGAAACCAGGGTCAGTGAAGTCTATACTAGAGTGCAAGATTGTATTGCTGTTTTTATGTGCATGTGCATGCATGAATACTTATGGATATTTAAGGCACATTTTAAAAAATCTAAATGTCAATGCATTAGATAACATAATATAAAGTGAAAAAAAAAAATTGAAGTGACATACGGCCAAGTATGGTGACCCATACTTGGAATTTGTGCTCTGCATTTAACCCATCCAACGTGCACACACACAGCAGTGAACACACACCCGGAGCAGTGGGCAGCCATTCATGCTGCGGCGCCCGGGGAGCAGTTGGGGGTTCGGTGCCTTGCTCAAGTGCACCTCAGTCACCTCAGTCGAGGTGGAGAGAGCGCTGTACAGTCACTCCCCCCACCTACAATCTCTGCCGGCCCGAGACTCGAACTCGCAACCTTTAGATTACGAGTCCGACTCTCTAACCATTAGGCCACGACTAATATCAATCCAAGTGGCATGTAAAACAAATACTACTACTGTGACACTACTATGGTTCAAAAGTTTGGGGTTAGTAAGATTTATTTTATTTTTTTCAAAAGAAATTAATACTTTTATTCAATAAGGATGTGTGAAATTGACAGTAAAGACATTTATAATGTTACCAAACAGTTTTATGTCAGATAAATACTTTTGAACTTTTATTCATCAAAATACCCTGAATAAAATATGTCACAGTTTCCAAAAAAAAAAAAAAAACCTGTTTTTAACATTGATAATAATAAGACATATTATTTAAGTACCAAATCAACATTTAGGATTTCTGAAGGATCGTGTGACTGCTGAAGATCCAGCTTTGTCATCACAAGAATAAACTACATTTTAAAATACATTAAAATAGAAAGGTTATCTTAAAATGTAAAAACATTTCACAATATTGCATTGCCTTAGTGAGCATAAGAATCTTACTGACCCCAAACATTTAAATGTTATTCTGTTTATTGTTTTACATTGGTATATTTGTGTGATATTTCTTTAAATTTGTTATATTGTTTTGTATAATTTAAAGACATTTATTTTAAAGTATGGTTTTATGATAAAGTATGGTATTAGTTTTTAAGTAGGTATTAATCATTGCTACCAAGTAAATATGGAAATCATAACTGAATTTTGTGGACTCTAAAAAATCTCGTTGCTCAATAAAAACAAATGTTATGGTAACGTAAATAAAATGATCATTATCAAAATTATTATTCATAACCCTTAAACCCAAAAATATAAAAAGGTAAATTCTAGTTCTAAACACATGTAGAGCAATCCTGAATTTGACAGCTCTCTATATTCATTTTACCACTTAAAAACTAACCAGCTCAGTGTTGTTTTTCTGTTTTGAGCAACTTGAAATGTAGCATTTAAATATATCACTTCTGTTGATGCTGTAGTGCTGTAGGATAATAATGCCATGTTGTGGGCTAATTATTTTGTTTGTTTTACAAGTGCTTTTGAGCTGCCCAAGGCCACCATACTAAAGGATATATACAAATATATAAATAAAGTAAATTACGCACACACAATTACAGCTGTAAATCCAACACACATATGAACAGCGCCCACAGGGAAACACAACAGCAACCTTTACTCCACTGAGAGGGAGAGTGACAACACAATCATATCATTTCATTTTACACACACTTTACACCCAGCCGAGAAACCACCTAAATACATCTGTTCTAGATGAAAATCCAGCAGGGTTTTCCGATTTCCCCTCTCTTATTCCCTCTCTCACGCTCTCTTTCTCTGCTTGGGGACTTGAATCCCTTCTTGTGCTGATTACACACAAAGCTCTTTAAAAGCTTATTTCGGCTGCCTGCAAATTTCTGCAGATTGATTTGACTCTGTATTATGTTAAAATGGGAAAAGAATCCATCATGAGACTTTTCCAAAGACTTCTCAAAAGCTCTCTCTCTCTCCATCAGGTTAACAATGTATTTGCTTTGTTGAGGGGTCAGTGGAGCAGTTGTGTGACCGGAATAGACTGGGGATAATCGGGGTTTTCAAACAAATCACTAGTAAGACAGAGACCAAACAAGCCCTGATGCTGCATAACTGAGAAAGTCATTACACTCCTGGGTCAACCGGACATCATTAACGTGGTTAGACAAACATTCTAGCACCAGATTTGACACAACAATACTCATAATACCTTGACATCATTCATAGGGAATTTGTATGTAATTGTGATTCAAGCACACATACAGTACATTTTTATATGTTTTTATAGACACTGAAATATGTATTGACAGCATCTAAAGCTTAAGCATTTTATGAATTATGTATTTTTGAAAATAATTATATATGATTGTGTCATCACATTTAACACATTCACAATTATCTCTGGTTCACTCAGGTTGTTAAAATTAATGAAAATTCTGTCAATGATCCATATACTGTTTATACAGTGTATACAGCTGACAATATATATGTGACAGCTGAAAATGCAATATACATCATAAAATACTCACAAATGTAATCCAATCTTTTCCAGTCATATCAGAATCCATATAACATTCTCAGAAAAAAAAAAAGGTTACAAAAGTTGTCACTGGCACCTTTTCAAAAGGTACTACTTTGTGCTATTTAGGATCTAATATGAACTCTTTTTGTATTAATTAGTTCCTTTAAAGTACTATTATGCATCTTTTAGTGGTACACTGTAAAAAATTTCAAGCGGTTTCAACTAATTATTATTTAGTAACAAGTTCCTCAGAAATTTTACGTTCAGTCAATTTCTGACTTCAAAGTGTTATCTGAATTGTTATAGTTGGCTCAACCTTTAGTGAGCTAGTTTTATATGTGTTTTATATGTTACCTCAACTAAGATTTATTATTTGGGCATCATAAGAAATTGCTGGGGAACTACATAACATATTTTTATAGTTTAAAACAATATTAAAAATGATTAACTGGTGTTTATCAATCACTAAAAAGACACACTTTACAACACATAATAGCCTTTATTTAATAACAATCTCCATTTATAACATTTTTCTTATTGACTAAACATACAGGAATGAAGAAAAAAAAAGTCACCTACATCTTCGAAGGGCTAAGCAAATTTTAATTTTTGGGTGAACTATCCTTTTAAAGCTCCAAGAATGAAAGTAAGAGAAACAACTAGTGATCAGGAGCATGTTGTGCTTGCAAACATAAAGGCCTTGGACCTGTGCATGTGTGGATGCATGTATAATCACGCTATCACACACGCACACACACACACACGCACACACACACACACACACACACACACACACACACACACACACACACACACACACACACACACACACACACACACACACGTTGGTTTATGGGGACTCTCCATAGGCGTAATGGTTTTTATATTGTACAAACTGTATGTGCTATTGCCCTACACCTAAACCTACCCCTTACAGGAAACTTTGTGCATTTTTAGATTTAAAAAAAGCACAATTTAGTATGTTTTTTAAGCCTTTTGAATTACGGGGACATAGGAATTGTCCTCATAAACCACCTTCAAATTGTAATACCTCTGCCATACCCATGTCATTAAACAAATGTGTGTCCCCGTAAACCACAAATACCAACTCAAACACCACACACACACACACACACACACATACACACACACACACACACACACTTTTGTGAGTATTACACCTATTTCATCCTACTCTGAACTGCGTGCAATATGCTTTTATGATAACTCTCTGTCTCTATCTCTCTCTTACACACACACTCGCTCAAACTTTAGCCTGCTTTGACTTCAAAATAATCGTTTCTTTCATCACATATTCTAGACAAAACATTATGAAAATAGGTTTTGAGGCTTTCATGGTCACACAGAGTACTAGAGCTGTTTTTGTGATCTTCCCCATTCACTTTCAATGGCCGGCCATTTTGACAAGTGTGACTTTTTGCAATTTTGTACAAAATAAAAGCATTTAAAAACAATCTTCCTGATAGCACATTACAGTTTGTTTGTTTTTTTTCAATTGCTAACAAGCATTGTTCAATACTGAAGCCACATGTTCAAAACTATTCATACAGTGCAGTACCAACATGAATCTAGGCCAAATATTTGATTTCACCTCCAAAACTCACTCAGACTAACACAACTCTTCATACAGGTCTCAAAATGAACTTGTTTCATCATAACACTGGCAACAATTCTCATTCAAAAAACATATCTTTCAATCATAACACGCTGATTTAAAAAACACTAGAAACAGGGAGCATTACATAATCGATGAACTTTTACCTTTGAAGTTTGAATGATTTGTCACATATGTATTTCTTTATTGGAAAATAATAATATCTTTTCATTTTACTAACTGTACTTGAAAAGCAGCATTTCCCCCCTATATCTTTATATACCAAAAAAGTAAAAAAGTTTAGAAAATTATATATATAAAATTAAAAATAAATAAATAAATAAATTCTGAAGCAATAATTACAACAAAAACAAAAAAACAAAAACATCATCAGTCTAGTATAATGAGGTCCTGTATGTGCAGCATTGGATTCCCAGCTGCTGCCATGACACTGATTTGTGTCAAAGCAGCTTTACAGAGTCAAACAGGAAAATAGTTTGTCAATAATGCAAGAGGACATTAACAAGTCATTTTTCCAGTTAAAGTCAGTTCATTGGTGATTAAGTGTTGACATCATCCAGTTTAGTTCTCTTCCAATAATGTCTGTGCAATCAGCCAAGCATCCCTAAATAAGCAAGCCAAAGGTGACAGCGGCAAGGACCCAAAACTCCATCGGTGACAGAGGTTGAGTAGAAAACCTTGGGAGAAACCAGGAACAGTCAGGGGGCTGTTCTCCTCTGGCCTGACGAAACCAGCATGGTGTGGTTTAATTCTAGGCTGCAACAAGGTCAGATTGAGCAGAGGACTTGTCTGGTTCTTGTGGACTTAATTGCATTGTTTAATGAAATATTCATTCAAGTTTCTATTTAATGAAATGCATATGGTGCTGTTGCTATGGTACACAATAGTGTCAATTTACTGTTAAAAATAAAATGATTTCAGCCAAAATTACCTGTGTTGTTCTCTTTTTATATTGGCCCATTTTAACTGAACAGCTGGCCCATTTTACCTGAATGTTGTACCATGGCTCAAGAATGCATTGGCTGATGAGTGATGACGTTGACATGGTTGGTGATTTGAAAAGTGGGTGGAGGGACGTAATTGCTTTACACACCGAGGAAGGCTTGGTAGCCGAAACGATTGTGTCTATTCCCTAATGGTAACGATTGTAAAATAAAAGGAAAAGGAAGATTGTTCTCGTGAGTGCGGATCATTAATCGTTCTACAAAGTTATTGCATGTATCCATGGCAAAGCTTAGCTGCATAGTGACAGTTAACTGTAGGGCTGTAAGATTCCGAAATTTTTGGAATCGAGTCCGATTCGGATTCCTGGTTGTGGAATCGATGGGATTTGATTCGATTCCTCTGTTGTTTTTTAGATATAAAGGTCGTAGAAAGTATCTCTCTCATAATATGAAGTTTTATTTGTAAAAAATGACGATACATTTTCGGGCTGAAACGATTCCTCGAGTGGTAACTCGAGTAACTTGAATACAAAAAAAATCGAGGCAAATTCTTGTGCTTCGAAGAATCGTTTTAGTCCATTTACTAGGGATGCACTGAATAATACAAAATATATGCCGCGCCGCTCAGCAGTGTTCAGGTTTCACTCTCATCACTGCGCCGCGTGACGCTCCGTTCAGAGACGCGCGTTTTCCTTTACCACACACACGCACGCACGCACGCACACACACACACACACACACACACAGACAGACAGAGAAGTGCGCATGACGCTCATGGTGATTTCAGCGTCTGCCGTCTTAACGAGTTTATTTTCGTGAATTTAAATATGTGCAGCCTTCCGTTTGAGAGGCACCCATAGATAAGCTTTGTTGAACTAAAAAAGGCTCTGAATGAGGAGTCGATTCCTCTTGATGGGATCGATTCCAAAGGTTGGAATCGACTCTCGATTCCCAACGCATCGGAATCGATTCCCAGCCCTAGTTAACGGTTCTCCCGGAGATTTCCTCAGACATGGCCTTGAGTTTTAGCTTTTGTCGGTCGAAAAGGTATTTATACTTTTATATTTGTAGACATTAGCTACTGTAACCAATATGTATCTCGTAATGCTACATTTTATGAAAAGTTTACCTTTTTAAACGTTTGCTGAAGTTGTCCGTCGTGTAACGTTACGGTTCCTTATGTGAACACTTTCGAAGCTAACATTAGCATGCAATGCTGGAATGATTAAACATAAATAATATTGAGAGATATTGAACTTAAATATTGAATTTCTATATGGTAAAGATACACACTGAGACGCCTATATGAGCAAAAAAGCCCATTTGGGACGGCCTATGCGCACTAAATTTCGGACCACTTGGTCCAAATCCAAATTGTCAACAACAACTTTACAAATCTTTTTTCAATGGATAAATGGTAGTCCTGGACATATTAAAGCAATCATAACACTACTGAATATGTTCATTTTGTTGTTTTAGGTTATAAGACAACGGGAAGAATTGCCATCGGACTAACCCCACAGCTGACAACCAGAGACGCGCGCACACACACACACACACACACACACACACACACACACACACACACACACACACACACACACACACACACACACACACACACGGAAAGAGCACTGCAACTTTACAATTGTTCAATTAAAATAAACTTTGCTCCATACAACGTGTCTGTTGTCTTTGATTAGACTAAAAGTAAAATAAAATGACATTCAGAGGACTTAAAGCAAAAGTCCCATAACGTCCCGACCGCACGTCTTCTGAACGTCCTTAGGCCCTTTCGCACCGCAGGAACCTTTTCATAGTACCGGAACTAATTGTGGAACTACCCACTTTTTGGCGTGTTCGCACCGCGGGAACTAGGAACTGTTTTAGTTTCCGGAACTCGATTGGAGGAACTAAATTAGCTCCTACTTCAGAGTAGGGTCTAAAACAGTTCCATAGGAACTATCGTGACGTACGTGTACGCTGATTGGCTAAAAGCGTACGAAAACGCCCTCACCCGCCATGATTTAAAACGCTGTGTAAACACATACTGTGTAAACATCGCATCAACTTATATTTTGCAAGAATGAAGAACAGCGATAGATAGACGGACACTTAAGTGCAGGCACTTTTGAACATTTTGGACTCCTTTCCGATCTTTCAATCGCTTGACGTATAGCCTAAGTTACGTCGACATTCCATGTCCATTATTGTGAACCCCGCGAGACACAACAAAAACACAGCTCCGATCACAGCGTCCTCCATCCTCCTGTTGTTAACGTTGTTCTTCTTTGTTTTCGTTGTTGAACGCCGCGCACAAATGACGTCGCTGTCGACCGGTTTACGTCACTTCTTAGTACCCACTGTCGGTGCGAATGCGACCCTTTCAATGGTACTGGGAAATAGTTCGCGCAAAATCGTCCCAGTACTTTAGTACTGTACTTTTAGTTCTGGAACTAAAGCGGTGCGAAAGGGGCTCTTGTGAACGACTGGAGGACATCTTCGCGGACGTCCGCTCCACGTCAAGGGGACCCTACACGCTGACGTCTGGGGGACGTTTGCAGAGCCCGTTTAGGGGACGTCCTGGGGACTTTTTTTTGTTGTTGTTGTTAGCTGGGTAATCCTTTTCAGTGCAAATCCATGAATAAAAAAAATGATGTCTATTTTATCAGGAAATTCAATACACAAATGCCGTTTTGACGCTCTTTGATGTGGAGTAGCAGACCGCTGCAAGCGGAAGCGCGGAGTGCCAGTGAACGCGATCATTGCTTCCCTTTAATTCTCTTTTCTACTAGTTACAACTGGTTGGTTATAACGCGAAATAAACACGCTCGTGTCACTTAATTTTAATCAGTTTTGCAACTGTGGAAAAATGCCAATAAAACAGCAATACCTTTACCTCAGGCAAGTCAGTGCACAGCAGGGAGGGACGAGGATAACTCAAATAACAGTCTTTAATACTCAAAACAGGCAAGGCAAGGCAAGGCAAGGCAAGGCAAGGCAAGGCAAGGCAAGGCAAGGCAAGGCAAGGGCAAGGCAAGGCAAGGACACAGGAACACCAGGGAGTAACGAGTAGACCAGTCAAAATCTAACTGAACAGGCATGAACTAAATACACATGACAATAACAGATAATTACACACACCTGAACTGAATAAAGTAATAATCACACAGAACAAGGACAGGAGCATGACCAAATAAGGACACAAGAGGCGGAAACACAAGACACACGGGACAGAGGACTGACACCTGCTTTACCAAAAAATGTTTGAAACTGCGACTTCAAAGCTGAGGTACCATTACACCCCTAATGTTTTCATTAATATTATATATATTATTATGTCTAATTTTAAAAATTTAGAAAATTAAAATTTAAAAAGGGACTTCACAGTAGCACTCATGTCTTGGGTGGTAGAAAAGAATGTGTGCAGAGCTGATTTATAGTCATTTATGTGCTTGTCTTCAAATAATATCTAATGTTTGATACTAATTATGATATACTAATGTTCTTTTTTTCTCTTCTTTTTCCTGACAGACTGTGAGTGAGAAAGACTGGTGAGATTTACTAAAAGTATAAATTTTTGCACATTTATTTACTCATCTGACATTTACAAAATAGCACACTTCTGTTATGTTATGTTCTGTATTGTAATTCTGTTATTAAAATACTATAAACATTTTTTTAAAAATGTGACCCATACTCGGAATTTGTGCTCTGCATTTAACCCATCCAACGTGCACACACACACACACACCGTGAACACACACCCGGAGCAGTGGGCAGCCATTTATGCTGCGGCGCCCGGGGAGCAGTTGGGGGTTCGGTGCCTTGCGCAAGGGCACCTCAGTCATGGTATTGAGGTGGAGAGAGCGCTGGACAGTCACTCCCCCCACCTACAATCCCTGCTGGCCCGAGACTCGAACTCACAGCCTTTGGATTACGAGTCCGACTCTCTAACCATTTGGCCACGACTTCCCCACAAGATAGGTGTGGTGTAAATATGGTTGAATAATGGCTTTTTGCCACATGTCGGCCACATAAGGGCCATCAGCCCTTTACAGAACTCATATAAGATCCATATATCAGCCACGTCTGTTTTTATTATTTGGCTCACTCTGGGTTGGGTTATGAAACTGTTTTGGCTCAGTTCTGGCTATATGGACCAGTTTGGGGCCAGCAAACATGAACTTATATGGGGACTTTAGCTGTTGATATGGGCCAGATCCGCGCCAAAGGAAATTTGCTGACTGGGGAGAGTCTGTTCAAAACAGAATCTATAATAAATTCTATACATAAATGATTTGCACTTAAAAGAATGGCACCAAATAGCCTTAAATAACACTATTTGCATGTTTGGCTGGCTATCATATTCTGAATAAGATGCAGGGTTTTTTTCTCCACATTTTACTGAATTTGCCCCTCGGACTGCGCTTTAACCCCTCACCTGAGTTTACAATGTGCTTTGTAGCTGTGGTGGCCTGCAGCAGTAGGACCCGGAGGCAAATTAATCTCTGTGAAAGAAAAATGGGCCCGTCCAAATCAATCATTTTAAAAATAGGATATACCCCCAACCCCTCTCTCTCTCTCCTGTAATCGCATAGGTCAGTGCTTAGTCACTTATTTCATGCCCCACTGAAGCGTAGACAACAAGAGTGTGTGTCTGAGTGTGTGCTTGTATGTGTGCAACTGAGAAAGTGGGAGAGACAGCCTTATAAATTTTTCAGGACCAGTCTATTATTAGTGTGAAACAGCAGCAAAGAACAAGCAGTCTAATCAGTGAGTAGTGTAGGCCACTGTTTGGTGAGCCCTGGATACAGGCTAATGTGGACTATGTGGTGCAATGGATGTTGGGTAATACACTGTAGAATATAGTCCAGGTACTGGATCTTCTGTCACACCTTCCCCTTACAAAAGAAGAATGCAATGCAGGTGTAAAACAGAGATGACACATTTCATTGTCAACACTAATGAATTTGTAGCAATACTTTGTTTCTATTTGCGCCTCCCACCATCCATTTACCCTTTCCCCATCTCTCCGGGCATGATTATACCTCTTTTCCTCTAACAGCAGGGTCTTTAGTTCTCAGTTGCATTTGTTAGTCTTGACTCTCTTTCTCTCAGACTAATCTCACTGCAGGTATTCAGTCAGAGGCATTATCTGATGAAGGGGACTGTTCATGGAGTCGGACAATCTGTAGTCCATCAGAAATATCAGCATTATGAAAGTTACACACACACTTCACTCTCAGGAAAATGTCAGCCAATGTTTACTGAACTGTAATATTTACTGTTTTGCTCAGTAACCTTTTCTGTGAACAGTTAAATGCAAGTGCCCAGCTTCATTGCTATAACAACATAATGCCATAAAACCTAAAATATTCAAACCAACATAAAAATTATCATTTAAACACCAGGAGTTTAATGTTTTTAAATTAATTAATATATTTTTATATAATATATTTTCTAATTACACAAATGTCAATATAGCCTCATTGGAAAGACATGTATATACCTACATTTTTGCAAAACTCACTTATATAAACAATTTACTGCAGTTTCCAGCTGAAATGAACACCAGTGGCAGTAAATCCCCAAATATTGGTATTTCTTTTCACACAAATTATGATTACAGGAGCAGATTATCAATTAATAAATACTTATTTTTGCATGATTCACAATACTGTGTTACAACCTCAAAACACTTTTAACCATATGTATGATTTCTAAACTATACATCACATAATCGGTTTAATATGTATGGATTTTATGACAGTAAACTTGCTTGGTAGTTCACCTGGTACAATGTTGCACTTATGATGAAACTAACACACACACACACACACACACACACACGGACGGAGCAGTGGGAGTACGCCGCAATCGGAGCTGTTGTTGTTGTGTGTCGTGGGTTTCATGATAACAGAGATGGAATGTAAATGCATAATTTACGCGATTGAAAGACCATGAAAATCTGACTAAATCTTCTATGACAACTTGCAGTGTTACATATCATGGAGGCTGAGAAAAGAACACAAGGCTGCAGACAAGAGGTAAATACTGTTATCCCTGTTTTCCATGTTCGTAGAGTAAATATTTTTATTAAAAATGCCTGGTAGCCAGTGTTTCGTATGTGTTTGGCCAATCAGCGTGCACTTATGTCACTGGTAGTTCCTATACAACTATGTGACCCTACTCTGAAGTAGGAGATAATTTAGTTCCCCCAAACAGAGTTACTAGAACTAAAACCATTACTAGTTCCAGCGGTGCATACATGCTAAAAAGTGGGTAGCCTACTTCCACCAATAGTTCTAGGAACTATGAAAAGGTTCCTCCAATGAGAAGGCCCCCTTTGGGATTCCTATTAAAATGAATGAATTTCACTTTGATGAACAACAGTAAATGTGACAGCACCTTAAGACTACATATATTCAATTGAAATTTCAATACTACTCAAATAAAGTGCAAGCTCTCAAAAACAAATAAACAAAAAACATAGTAAAGCCCTGCATTTAAATTCTCAAATGGATATGAAAATGCATCAGGAAAGCAGGGAGACAGATCCCAGCACTCAACACCTGAGGCAGTCCAGCAATCTTAAAAAAAAGCTACACCCCAGAGAGCAGAAATAATCCTTACGTTATTCTGACTTCAAATTATCCTGGGCGCCTTGGTTTTAAAAGCACAAAGGAGCTTGTGCCGTTAATAAAAATCCCAATCTAAATCAGCCATCCAGAACACAGCTCAGCCCGGGGATGAGTTATCTCCTGTAACGCACTTGTTTCGGGCAGCTCAGTGCTACGAAAGATTTCCACCACCCTCACTTCCCGTTTTTTCTTCCGTCTCTAAATCTGCCATCACACATTCACCGCAGTACCCCACTCTTTGATCGGCAGGTGAATTTCTTTACCATATGTTTATATGCAGAGGACGTTATAGCTGAGATCAACAGAAGTCAACCGCATATATTTTAGTGCTGACATGACAGGGGTGTCTATATGCCTAAGGAAGTGAGAGAGCGAGAACGAAAGAGCTCAGAGGTTAATGAGGACGGACAGGTTTGGCATTTGAGGGGAGGAAGAGGAGGATACTCATCATCTTGGCTCTCCCGTCGCCATGGAAACCTGACCTTGTAGCCCCTGATTCTCTCTGTTCTTTCCGGAGGGTGTCTCATGTACACGTCAGTTCATATACAGAGGGCTGAAGAGATGGAGAAACAGAGTGGCATCTTCACACTTCATCCACTGCTCACTTGTTTCAAACATGATGCGAAAAGAGGGGAAAAAGTGTAAAAGCTATACAAGAGAACCCGGCACACACACTCACAATCACTCCAACCATCTTCAAACAGCAATGTGTGTGTGTAAGATTAAATCAGGACGCCCTTGTGTCCACTCATGAGTTTTCAATCTTCCTCATCTTGGGAAAAAAAAGAAGCCATTTCCCCTCGCCTTCCCTGGAGATCCCTGTATGCAGTCACCCGGTCTTGCTCCCCAGAGGAAGTGCACAAGAGTTTTCAGAATGATTTCAAGGGTGGAAGTGTGATAGCTGGACTCAGAGCAGACAGCATGTGGGAGTTTGGTTCATGGAGAGAGTTTGACTAGTTGTAATGCGAATATCTCGCCTGGCCAGACCGTGTTTCCTGTCTCCTCATCCGGAGCTTATAAACGAGACGGCACAGCTATCTGCACAATCAGACAGTGGGCAGAGAGAGAACACATCTCTCAATAGCACACACACACAAACACACACGGGCTGATAGGTCGGGGAACATATCTTGTTAACCGGTTTAGAATCAGTTGTGCTTGTTATTTTCTGGGGGTTTTCTTGGGCGGTCAAGGCGTATGCAGATCACTGTAAGCACAAATCCTTGTCGACTAAACACATTTAGTTGTGGAAACCAAGTAAAATTATTTGACCATATCTTCTGTGAACTACACGGGCTACTCGTCTCATCTAGAATTCAGTATAAAATAATTCTGTTGACCTACAAAGCTCCATAATCTTGCAGCGCAGTATCTCACTGAGCTTATTCAAGCGTACAGTCCTCTACACATGCTGAGGTCTTCTGGTTCAGGTCTTCTGACTGTCCACAATTTCAGGCACCAAAACCATGGAAGTCACTAGAAAAAAATATTTCCCTAATCGCATTCTTCTATTGAAAGTTATTAAAAGTAAATGCTCAACTTTTCCTTTATAGACACCCTGATTTTTGTTATCATTATCATAACATTAGCATAGTGTTGTTTGTTAATTAATATTTATTAATTGAATAATTATTATTATTATTATTATTATTATTATTAATAATAATAATAATGATAATAATGTATTTATTAATGTATTTATTTATTTTCTTGGTTATTAATAAGAATTGTCATTATAAATAAATTAGTCAATTAAAAAAATATGGTTTCAAAAACTATGGTTTGGAATTAAATGAGGAATTTAATTCACTTCATACTTCTTCTACTACTATTACTACTTCTAATAATAATTTTTGTTTTTTAATATTTCATGCAATTAAACAAAATCATTTTAATATTGTAACAAATATTAGAATACTTTTTTTATATTGTTTACAAAAAAGTCTAGGCCTATGTGAAAAGCTGTACTGTTATATGCAAATAAATGGGTGAATATTATATAATTTTAGAATCGGGTAATTTAAATGAATCATCTGTATGAAACTTCCAAGGCTTCCTAAAATAATAATAATAATAAACATGTTTGTTAATTCAGAAAGATATATGTATGATGATGATTATTATTATTATTATTATTATTAAATTAATTAAAAATACTAATCTAAATTAATAATAATAACAACAATGTATTACTATTATTATTATAATTATTTAAAATAGTATTTTTAATTACCTCATTTACATAAGAATTATTATTATTATTATTATACTAAATATTAATAACAACAACAGAAACAACAACGTAACTATAAGATGGAGAAGTAAATAACAATTAAATATGCAATTTTTTTATTGTTTATATTATTATTAAAAATTATATTAATAGTTTAAGAGACAGTGAGAGCGAGAGCACTGCTGTTATTGTGATACAAGCTCCATGACCTTCTTACAAGGCTCAGTACATTTATCTACACACACTCACACACGAGTACACAAACAGGAAGGTCAGTCGACACCATTACAGATATTTCTTCATTAGTGGCAGCGTTAAGGCCTCAGTGTCTCACAGCACGCTGAGAAACTCGACACACACGGCACACACTCAAGACAATTACGCAAACAGTGTTAAATAACGTCTGAGGATCATGGGTTCAATCTTTGTTTTCTACTTTATCACAACAACATTCAGAGCTAACAAGCAGGGGCACTTGTGCTTTTAGGGGGCACAATTTTAAAATTAATCTTAACCTAGTAGTATTATTCATTCAGTCATTTTTCACCATGTCATGTATCATTGCAATCTCTAGAAGTAATCTATAACAACTTCAACAAAAATGACTAAAATGTTTCATCATATTTCATTTATTTGACAAATAATTTTGTATTGTAGTGTCAGGGGCATCATGCACTCATTATTTTTGAGGGGGCACGAGTGAAGGGGGGGGGGGACTCTCATGCTTGTCATGTGACACACAGCAGCCACAATACCACTGTATAACTGGATTATATCCCTACTGAAAAAAATAAAATAAGTTAAAACCATCACTATTAAACCATCAGAAAATGTTAATGGTTTCCACTACAAATATCATTACAAGCATTACAAACCATCAACTTTTAACCATTAAAAAAATGGTTTTCTGTAGTGTGTTTTGGGACATATTCCATTAAGATTTATTGGTTTTAACAAGCCACCAATAGGAGGCAACCAATTACCAGTAGAGATCAACAGGGTCCATTACAGTTTCCAGTAAAATCAATACAAGTCCCACTATAACCAGTAAAACCATTACTAATTTTGTAATGGTGTCTATTGTTTTGTTTTTGTTTTTTCAGCAGGGGTTTTATTATTATTTTTTTTTTTTTTGTTGTTCGATATATCCCCAAAATATATTATGAAATATCTCTATATATCTCGCGGTGATGAAACCGCTTGTTTCAGCGATGACTCATCTGAACGCCTCTGATTGGTCCTTGCATTCATAAGTTCAACAGAATCGTATGTGATTGGTTATAATGTGCAGCGCTTTACCCCCCCCCCCCCCCGCGCCCCCCACCTCTCACCTGAAGGACCTCAAACCTGAGTTGGAATCTGAATCTAAGAGGTTTGAATTACCAAAAGACGATTAACTTTTCTATAATGTAGTGATTTTAATCCGGAGCTTTGGGCTTCAGTTATTGGACTCGGATCCACTGGGGTGGACAATCAGAGTTCTCATCAGAGACGAGATGAATGAGAGGGATCCTGCTAGGACTCTTAATGAATCAAGGAGAATGATCTGCCTAGACAAGTCTGTGGAGGATTTGAGTGTGTGTGAAGGTCTGCGATGTGTGAATGTTTTGCGACAGCAGTATTTGTTGTTGTTTGTTGTGGTTCAGTGTGCAGAGAAGCCAAACTAATCAATAACAGTAAAACATCCAGGACCAAGCAGGCATAAATGAGCTTTCCAGCATGCTGTTTTTAACATCTTATTAAGGTCTTTACAGGGTTCCTGACTTTCAACTGATTGATTTTACTTTTTTTTCCTCTCTCTCTCTGCTTCGTTCTTTCTACTGATTGAGCTCTTATAAATCATCATAGATTCTAGTTAAAGAAATTTTGCACTTACATTTCAAACTTCCTCTGCATTTTCTCTTTTGCCCTCATACCAGTGTATAACTAACTAAAATGCCACCTATATGTTATTATATTTTCAGTTGTTCAAAAGTACCTCAGCTTTATTTAAAAATGTATTTATTTATTCATTCATTGATTCATTTAAATATTCTTCACATGCGAAGCATTTGGAAGTTTTTTTTTTTTTTTTTTTTGCGAATAACTTCATTACACATAGTTTAGTCTTTTTTGTAGGCAATGAATAGAAAATAAGATGTTATCATGTTGATTCCTACAGTATTTGTGGTATTTAGTGTAAACTGATATGGTAAATGCCCAGATAAATAATATTTTATATATACAGGTAAACCTTTGAACCCTGGATATGATCTTATTTCATTTTTTTTTTTTTCTTTTTTTTTTCTTACAAAGCCTTTTCAGGTACCAACAAAACAGTAACACCTGCCTAAAAGTCCCATACGGACATACATTAAACCTGCCATTCCAACCCGACCTCCCAGAAATGGGCCGGAATACATTTGGCCTTCCTCCATCTGCTCTGATCGCCACACACACATACTCAGGACAATGATGCAAGACCATTTCCTTTGATTGAAATTAATTTATTCGTGCCAGCACACTGGTTTTGGCATCTATTAATTTCCCTTTATTAAATTTCACACCTTCACCCTTGAAGTTAATTAAAAGAGTGAGAGAAGAGGGTGCGGTATCACCCGGTCCGCTGTCCTTTCTGTCTCCCTCCCTTCTACATTCTCTTCACCTCTCTCTTTGTTTAAACAATCTCCTAATCGTATTTAAAACAGTCCCAGCTGTGCAGAGAACAGCTCTCCTCTGTAACAACTCTATGGACAGCACAATTTGCCTGTCAGAGTTTAACCTGATAGACTCATTTCCATAAACCCTAATCTGTCTTTCTCTTCTCCACCGCCCAGATTGCAGTCTCGGACTACTATTGTCAAGTGACGTCTGAAGGCTGCGAGGCTGACGTTTGTTCCACACCTGAGACAAGCTGAGAGAGACTGAAAGAAATGGATTGGGATTGCTGTGGTTATCTGCTAGCAAGGACCCTCACATATTATTCTCAGAGAACTCTGACATAAAGACTGACTTCTGTGTCTCATCCACGGCTGAATAAGACGGAACTCATATCCACAGAGCTTTAAAAGGACTCTTGTGACAGATTACGGTTGGTTCTTCATTGATATGAAGCTACATAACACACGTTTCATTTTTAATGTGCCCATTATATGATATATAAATAGTATAATTAATATTTTAATAATAATAATGATTAATAATTATATTAAAATATATTATTATTATTATTATCATTTAAAAATATTAAAACTCAAAATTTTATTCAAGTTGAGATTATTACTGCTCTTTTCTATTCTGTCTGATTTCTAAACTGACTATTAATTGTAGTTCCATCACACATTTAAAAAAAATGGTGTAGAAACAAATTTAATTCAGAAATTTCTAGTAAATTTCACAAATAATTACAAAGCAACTGCACATAAAATATTGAATTAAATGTGAAATTTTGAAGTAGAAAGACTGAAATAGTATTATCTTGTAAAATGCACTCTAGTAATCTTTGTTTTATTTATAACTATGAAAATTATATTTTACAGTGTACATAAAACCCCAGCAGAGCCCCTGATTATCAGTAAATGATAAAGACCCTCTTTACAGAAAATTTATTTTAAAAATACATTAAACCAAACCCAGGCAGAACATTGAACAAAAGTAAATTTAACCATTATTAATCATGTAATTTAAGAGTCAATTAAATGTGGAGAAAGTCATTTTATTACTAAATTATAGCAGATCTGCATTAACGCCCATGACGTGGTGTGTTTTGATGTTGAGCAATATAGATTTGTTTAGTGCAACAAAAACATTTGCATAAATTTACAGTGTTCTAGAAAAAAGTTTGAGCAGATTTTATATGTTCTCAGCTGTTATGCACTACTTGCCAGTTTATTAAGAAAAATGACAGTTGTTTCTTCATGTGTTCCTTTCATTAAACAAAATATACTCTAATTAAATTAAAAAAAAAGCTAAAATCTAGTAAATAGTCCTTAAAATCTGATATACCTTTTATAGAAATACTTCAAATATTTCAAAAAGGTGTTGCATAAGAGGAATGACCCACTACTGCTAAAAGTTGTGTGCGGATACTAAGAGGAAATCTGATTCCCTGATTGGACAGCACAGCAGCAGAAGGCGTCAGTGATTTCCAGTTGGGAGTGAAGAACCTCATAACACATCTGCAGAATCAATGAAGGGGAGAACAGAGACTGAGCCGGGAGACTCTTTTACCCACGATACCTTTCTTCTGCTGCCCATCTGCTTCCACTCAGGGTAATGGAGTGTTATAGGGCAGTGGTGGCCATTAATTCTGCATGGACAATTTAACATCCAAAGCAGGCGGTCAAAATTGAGAATGTGTGAAGGGTTCTTCTACCCTATAAAAGCAAAGGGTGAAATATATGTCTCATCTCCAGTTTATTTAGGCCTATTCATTCTGATTTATAGTGTATGCTGGGTCAAAGAATTCTTAAAGTATTAGGAGGAGCTTTTAATTGGTAATGAGGTATTGGTAACAACGTAATGAGAGGTGGAGGGTTATCTTTTTGCAGCTGTCATGTGTGAATGACCAATCAAAGGTGATTTTATTCACACAATCAGCATGTAGCTTGTGTGTAGAATAGCTGTGGTTAAAATGGTTCCCAATATAGTGCATTTGTTATTCAGTAGTGTACAGTGAAAAGGAATGATGGAATGATTTTGGACACAAAATCAACTACATTCCAGAAAATTTTGATGGTAAAGTAATATTTGTTGGGGAAAACATGCTCAGTGCACTTTTAAATCTGAAATTATATCTGTTATTTACTAAAATATAGGTAGCCTATATTCTATTTAAATCATGGTCGATTTCCAGCATGGTAAAAGTTTAACTTGTTTATGGATACATTTGAATTTTGCCAATGAACATGAAAAATTAAATAGCTCATTAAATTAAAGTGTTTTACGGAAAATTCACTTAATATTTACTTTCAATGATTTTTTAGTTTAAAAATGCAGTATGCTCGAGCTGAAGCTGCAGTTACAGCACATGCATGTTCAACACCGCGTGGAAAACAAGAAACATGTTGCACACCAAAATGACCTGAACAGTTTCTCTGTTAAATATTATATCACAGAGGCGGAAAAAGTACACAACTCCATTACTTGAAAGTACAGATACTGCTGGTCACTACTCCATTACAAGTAAAAGTTGTAAAGACAGATTTTTACTTACGCACCCTGCTAAAAAAAAAACAATAGAAGCCCATTAGAAACCATCACAGAAATTCTAATGGTTTCAATTAAAATACCATTATAAACTATTAGCTTTTTCCAGTAAAACCATTACAAAATTCCTTTTTTTCCAATAGGATTTAACATCCCACCAATAGAATCCATCACATACCAGTAGACACCAGTATAGTTTCCATTAAAACCAATACAATACCCATTATAACCATTAAAACCATTACATTTTCTATTGTGTTTTGGGCAGGGTTCTATTGTTTTTTTCAGCAGGGTAAAAGTACAGAAGTACTTGCTTTTAAAAGTACTTAAAGGGATAGTTCACCCAAAAATGAAAATTCTGTCATCATTTACTCACCCTCAAGTAGGTCCAAACCTGTATGAATTTCTTCGTTCTGCCAAACACAAAGGAAGATATTTTGAAGGAAGTTTGTAACCAGGCTGTTTTGGGGCACCATTGACTTCCATAGTAGGAAAAAAATACTATGGAAGTCAATGGTGCCCCAGAACTGCTATGTTTCCCACATTCTTCAGAATATCTTCCTTTGTGTTCAGCAGAACAAAGACATTCATACAGGTTTGGAACTACTTGAGGGTGAGTAAATGATGACAGAATTTTCATTTTTGGGTGAACTATCCCTTTAAGTACCAAAAGTAAATTTCTACACCTACTGAATAAACTAGCAATTCATCCACATTTGAACAGAGTGGACAGTGAAATCATGTAAATACAGAGCGATAAGGAAGAAAAAAATCAAACCTGCTTTAAAACCCAGCAACACAACTGTAGCCGTATAACTTTACTACAGCAACACTGCTTTAACAAAAAAAAAAGCAAAACAGCAAGACTTATTTGACAACAAACCAAAAATTTCAAAATGCTGTCTAATTGCTCTCGCGGTACTTTGATGTTATATACAGAACGGTCTGTGCAGTGCTGCTTCAAGACGCACAACAGTTATTCTGTGGCTTTATAGGTAATATTTTCACGTACACAATTTAGCAAAAACAGACAATATTGTGTCTAATATATACCAAATTATTAACTTTTTATTATTGAATTGTTATAAATAAATATCACATTTGGAACTGGTCAGTGTTCACAAAAATGCTGGGAAATCACTTCATGTAGCCCTACAAGAGTGATTACTGATAAACTGTCTGATAAAAAAAAAAAAAGAAAGTCACGTTTTGGAGAAGAAAAAAAACACCCACTGACTTTCAAAGTTGCTACATAGTAACGACTTTCTACTTCGAGGACCTTGATAGAAATGTAGTGGAGTGTAAAGTGCAATATTTCTCTTTCAGATGTAGTGAAGTTAAAGTCATAAGTTTCATAAGTAAGTAAAGTACAGATACTCAAAAAGTGTACTGTAAGTACAATACTCAAGTAAATGTACTTAGTTACTGTCCGCCTCTGCTCATCCATGAGTGAGTCCCAAAGAAGGCCCAAATGATTTGTTACAGTTTTTGTTGTTGTAGGGTCCCGTGCATTCAGAATTTAATTAAGAGTGACTCTCAAATTCCTTTTCAGTTCCTAAATTTGAGTTAGCAAACAGTGTTGTAGTTGTAATTTAGAGAAGCAGAATTTTAAGGGAGTGAAATTCAACTGCTTTAAGTGTGGTTTTTAATAATTCATTTAACATTTCAAATTAATTACCCATAAACATTATATACAACAATATTATGTACTTCTTGAACCATTTGATATTAATGTTATACATAGTTGTAATCAATGTTTGAATGCCACCTTTATATTCTGTGTTTATGTATATATGTATGAATATGTATGACTACTTAACTAGAGTCTATTCTAAAGTTCTCTGAATTTCCCAAGCATCTTAATTCTTTGACATGAATGCATAATCTGCCACAGACCAAAAAAGGTTGACAACCCCTACAATAACTTCTAGCCATGGTGCTAATGAACTAATGTAATCCCTGCATCCATTATAATGAAGGCAACTCACTAAAACCACTGAAGAGTCCTCAAAGATAAAGCTCATCTTTGTGTCTGTTTTTTGCTCTGTTTCTTGTGATGCAAGCATGATGAATCAACTCTCTGATCTATATAACCTCTTGACTCCTGCAGTCTGGATAATGGCAGAAGATTAAGCAAAGAAACAGCAGAGGTGAAGAGGTGAAACAAGACGTGGTTTAAATACAACACAAATTACACCAGAGATGCAAGTTTAATCATGCGGATGACTTCTAATTGCTATGACATCTGTATGTTTTTAATCTGTTTTCTCCCAGTTTTACTGCAGTAACTGCCACTGGCTGACAGCGAGGACTAAGACATTCTGATCAAACTCAGACTCGGAGGTATTCCAGAGAGAGAGGGAGCGTGCGGAGGGACTCTTTGATATCAGAGCTGGGTAATCCACTTTTTTTATTCCTCTGTCATGTCTTCATCTCTCCGCCAAAGTGCCCTTTCATTAACCTTTGACTCCCATTGCCATGGTGTTTGAAGTGCTTGGTCTTAACTGGGCTTAACACTTAAGTCATTGTTTTTTTTTCTCTCTCTCACACATCTTTTATTTTTTTTCTGAAAGTATCACTTTCTCACAGGTCTGTTAAAGGGCACAGGTGAGAAAAACTGGCATGTCTCCCGCTAAACCGGTCTTATCAGACTTCTCTTTACTGCTGGTTATTCAATTAAATAGCAGTGATAATAAAATCAGTTGCTTGATTCCGAATCAGATGATTTTTTTAAAAAAGTTTCAAGTGTTTGTCCTAAATATTAACAAATATTAACATAGCATTAGAGCTCCAGACATGTAGACAGGCTTTAATTGAGATATTTATAGGTTGATGTTAGTATTGGGCCATTAATTGAAATCAATCTGAAAGGACCCTGGCCCTGACAGTTTAATGTTTAATATAAATATTATTGTTGCAGTTTTACAGCTATACTCTAAAATAAAATAATTATTATAATATTATTTTTCTTAAAGTCTTTTTTTTTTATTTCAGAGTGAAACCTTTTTTGTTTATTAGCAAATTTGTTTATTATTGTTGTTGTTGTTAGCAGTAGTAGTATCTTTACAGTTATATTGACACATAGTCACAAAAATGTTGGCCAAATTGTAGGCCAATAAACAAGCACAGAGATTTAAAAAAAAAGAAAAATTCTGACACAATAAATAATGTAGTTTTTGGGACCTGTTTGCACAAATAATAGCAGTCGGAAGGGTGTGACAGACAAATACATTGTTAGAGCCATGGATTAATAATAAAAATAATAATAACACAACAGTAAGAAAACAAGTGAGTTGAACATAGACTTTACTCTCTCTTTAAAAAAAAAAAAACCTAAAAAATGACCTAGAGGTTCATCAGCAGAACATTAATTTCTCATGGGATGACACTTGTGGAAGTGTCTCTGTAATCTTTGCACAGTACTGTATTAAAAACCAGCACAGCGGAACAGAGGATGAGATCCCAAATAGAGAGTATAAGGATGGAGGAAATGGAGTGAAACTGTCAGGACAGGTGGATAAAGACAGGAGGAGCCTCGGGATGAGGGATGGATTAAGAGGGCAAATTCACAATATTGACCAACAGAAAAGCTGTTTGGCTTGAAAGTGACTTTTGTTCGAGCTGTGCTTCATACATAGCTATACCTGTAAATGGATCTTTTTGCCCACAAAATTTAGCTATAAAGAACACACCGTAAGAGTGTAAATAAGGTCCATTTTGATTGCATGTTGACGTTACGATAAGTTTTTAAACAACAAAACAATGGAAAGTTTTTTGGGAGGGAGGAGAAATAGACTGCAATGGAAGGCGAGCACAGGACTGTAAAGTTTAATTCTGATGAAAAATGCAGCTACTGTGCGTGTTCATTTGTTAAGACGCTGTGTGTTTGATTGTGTGTGAGTGTTAGGTACTGCAGAAAATGGTTTGTGTGTTCAGCATTGATATAGTTCCAACATCTGTTGTGTCTCTCTAGAGGTGTTAAATTTATCTCTGTTACGAAACACTGGAGAAACACACAAACACACACTTAGAAAAAGCTAATGTTGACCAGCTGTTTTAGATGTGAGTCTTACTAGTTCACTCACTTTGCTTTTGTCCTGACGTGAGTCTTTATCTAAATGAAACTGATTCTCAATTGATGTCTGATGGCCACATTTGGGGGTTTTATATTATCAGATTCATCTAAACTGTAGCATTCACATTCAACCTCCAAGGCCTCTGTATTCAGTATGCACACACACACACACACACACACACACACACACACACACACACACACACACACACACACACACACACACACACACACACACACACACACTCACACACACATTCACATGCACACACACTTCAAGGCCTTTCTTTCAGCTACTATAACATTTGCATCACACCTGGATAGTAACTGTACACCCACCCATACATGATCGTACACTGATCTCTCTCTCTCTGTCTCTGTGTGAAAACACCTCACTGTAATCACACCTGAATGGCATATAGATGAAATCAGTGGTGTTTAGATAAACCTCTTAAGGTTTAACAGAACTAACCACCAGCGATTGGACCACTTAAACCACATTTGGATGTGGTCAGAAATGCATTTTCTGAATTACCATGAATTACCATCCAGTTGGAAAATTGTTCTTCAAAAGTTTGGGGTCACAAGGAATTAACTTAATTAAAAATCTAGTAAAAACTTAAAATAACATAAAATATCTAAAAAATAAAAAAAAATAAAAAATGGTTATGTATATTACATTATATTATATACATTTTATACATTTTTATATTATATACATTTTACTATGTGTATATGTAATTTTATTATATATTATATTTTTATAAGTAATTTATTCCTGTGATGTTTAATCTGAATTTTCCTGCAATGAGTGTCATATGATCTTTCAGAAATCATCAAACATTTTTTTTTTTCAATGTTGACAACAGCTGTGCTACTTTTGTGGAATGTGATGCAATTTTTTTTTTTTTCAGGGATCCTTGATGAATAGAAAGTTCGAAAGAACAGGATGCATTTGAAATAGTTTTTTTTTTCTTCTCTTTTTTTTGGAACCAATATAACTCTCAGTTTTGGCCAATTTAATGCATTCTTGTTGTATAGAAGTATTAATTTCTTTAAATGTTTCGATAATAGTGTTACTATAATAGTGTGAATAGCTTTTCTTTTGCTGTTTTCTTTTGTTTGTTTTTTTTTTTTATCTTTATCAACATGCAGTAACATAGTAAGTGATATATTTGGTCACAAAATCCATACACAGGTGGTGGCAGGAGATGCATTTGAAACACGTGTTAGTACCAGGAGTAAATGGCGATGTGTCTCACCTGACCATTTGTGGTCTGCTCATCCAAAACGAATGTTAATACCAACCACTACACTTATAAGAGACATTTGCACTCATATAACCATCTTTAATGAACCACAGGTGTCGTCTCTGAGAATTTGCATATTCTTGACACTGGTTTATACTGGTACTATATTTGTTCAGTCCTCCTGGGATTGTGTCATAGATGTGGGTCAGAATTTCTGTTAGAACGAGCAAATATGTGTGTCATAGGATCATAGACGTAGTATATGAGCAACAAATATAGCTCTCGAATAAATATAGTGTAAAAATGTAGATCACTGAAAGAATTACTTTGAATGCTTGTTAGATGCAATTTCCTGTGCTTACACAAAGTGCATTTCAGATTTTCGGCAGGAAAAGAAATTAACTGAAAATTAATCACCCTTTCAGAATTCTGCAGGGATGTTATATTTGCTTCAACAAATAGAAGGGAAGTACTAGAACATGGAATTACCCGTGTCTGTACACATAATAACATGATTCATTTCTGCAGATTAGCTGTGAGTGGAGGGTAATTGTATGCTTGAGTTTCTCAGCAGGTGGAGATCAGTAAAATAGTGATTCACACTCTCAGGTTCTCAAAGATCTGCCGGCTCTGTGCTCGCCTGTCAAACACAAACTAAGCTGAGCAGAAACCCACATATTTTGGAGACAGACTCTGTATTTGGTAGCTTGTCCCTGACTTAAGACGTCCTTAGAAATGTGCTTGTGTTTTACTTTATTGTAAAAACAGTGAGAAAAAAAATTATATATACCTAATTTAGGTATTGCTGGCTATTTCATGTGCAAATCAGCATTAATTGAGGTCGTAATTTTAAAGTTTATTTTGTCTTCTGGGAAACATGTTAACATCTTCTGTCTGAAGGGCAGTGCTACATGCAAAAATATGATATTTAAACAAAATAAGAAAAATTGACAAATTTTCACCCTGTTTTCACAGGATGAACAGGATGACCTTAATGCATCATGTTTCCTTCTTGATCACCAGTGAACATTTTGTAATAGTTGCATTTGAGTCCCTCACTCGTAGAGGGAGCTCTGGATTGGAGGATGGTCTCCACAACCTCGGTTGAGAGACTGGAAGTCCCCTCAGGGGCCACACCCACAACTTCCATAACTTCGGGCGGGGGTGCACCAGGGTGCCTCCTGCCTGTGACAGGAGATCCCTCCTGAATCTCCCATGGAGAGCCGTCGAGGAGAGAAATCAGGTCCGAGAACCATACTCGGTCCGGCCAGAATGGGGCTACTAGCAAGAGCCAGACCCCGTCCCAGCGCACTCTCTCCAGAACTCCGCGGAGTAGAGCAATCGGGGGAAAGGCATACAGACAAAGCCTTGGCCACGTCTGTACCATGGCATCCAGCCCCAGTCGAGCTGGATGAACTAGAGAGTTTCAGAGGGGACATTGCGCTGTCTCCTGAGTAGCAAAGAGGTCCACCTGAGCCTGGCCAAACACTCTCCAGATCTGCTTCACCACCTCGTTGTGAAGCATGCATTCCCCGTGCCACAGCCCCTGTCTCGACAGGATGTCTGCTCCCACATTGAGATGCCCAGGGATGTAAATTGCCCTCAGTGAGAGGAGTTTTCCCTGGGACCACGCAAGGATGTGGTGTGCCAGCCTGTACAGGGGGCGCGACCGCAGACCTCTTTGGTGGTTGAAATAAGAGACCAACGCTGTGTTGTCGTGCGCACCAACACATGGTGACCTCTTAGGTCTGGGAGAAAGTGTTTCAGAGCCTGAAACACAGCCAGCATCTCCAGCCGGTTGATGTGCCAGGCGAGAAGATGCCTGCTCCACAGACCGCAGGCAGGGTGGCCATTCATGACTGCTCCCCAACCAGTGAGGGACGCATCCGTCGTTAGCATTACGCGGCGACATGGAGCTCCCAGCACCTGGCCCTGAGACAAGAACCAAGGTTGTTTCCACATGACTAAGGCACGTAGGCACCGCCGCGTGACTTTGATCATGCGAAGCGGGTTTCCCCTCAGGGAAAATTCTTTGGTCTTGAGCCACCACTGTAGGGGTCTCATGTACAGCAGGCCAAGAGGTATTACGTTGGACACAGCTGCCATCAGACCTAGCAGTCTCTGAAACTGCTTCACAGTGAGTGACTGGCCTTCCTTCACTCCCATGACTTCTGTGAGGATCGACTCGATCTGAGCAGGGGACATACGTGCCTTCATCGTGGTCGAATCCCACACCATACCAAGATAAGTGGTTCTCTGTAATGGAGAAAGCACACTCTCCTTGGCGTTCAGTCTTAACCCCAACACTTTCAAATGAGCGAGAACAACATCTCGATGTCGAGCCGCTCTGCGCTCTGAATGAGCGAGAATCAACCAATCGTCGATATAATTGAGTATGTGGATGCCTCGTAGCCGCAGCGGAACTAAGGCAGTGTCCACACACTTGGTAAAAGTGCGGGGTGAGAGTGCTAGGCCGAAGGGAAGAACACAATACTGGTAAGCTTGGCCCCGAAAGCAAACCTCAGGAACCTCCTGTGAGTAGGAAAGATGGAGACATGGAAGTATGCGTCCTTTAGATCAATCGTGACAAACCAGTGACATGACCTGTCTGAGTATGAGCATCTTGAACTTCAGTCTGCTGACTGAGCGGTTCAATTGACGCAGATCTACAATGGGACGCAATCCTCCATCCTTCTTGGGAACTATAAAGTACCGGCTGTAGAACCCGGACTCTCTTTCTTGAGGAGGGACCACCTCGATGGCCTCCTTCCTAAAGAGAGTATTTACTTCTCGTTCCATTACCAGAGCCTGCTTGGGATCCACCAGAGTGGAATTCACCCCGTTGAACTGAGGCGAAAGAGACCCGAACTAGATTCTGTGGCTTCTTTCTACAGTGTGCAGGACCCACTGAGACACATTTGGCAGTAGTTTCCATTCTGCGAAATAGTCTACTAAGGGAATCAGTCTCTCAAGACTGGTCTCTGGTGTAATCGGGGAGGCTAGTTCGGCGCCCTGGAACACCATACGTGGCAGACTTGGCAGACCGATCTCCAAGGCGAGCACCGAGCACTATAATGATCACCATCATTCCCCAGCGGGGGTTACCCTCATAAGTCCTGGGCAACTAGCCTCAGGGCTTCTTGGCTGAAGACCTCTTCGCCTGAAGAATGGTCCGCAGTTCCGGTTTAGGCTGCGAAGGTCTTCAACCGAGAGCCCTTCTTACCGCCCTGGCCCCGATGTTTTCTTGGGGGGGGCACGGGCAGTGACGCTCTCTTTCTGAACTTCCCTGTACGAGGAGCCAGCACACGGCAGGGGCTGCTCTCGCCCAGCAGCCCCTTGAGCTAGAGAGCGGCGAGGGAAAAAATGCTGGAACGCCGCCGCCTACCTACTGGCCTCTTGGTGCCTGTCGACAACCGCATCAACAGCGTCACCAAAAAGGCCAGACGGCACCAGCGAGGCGTCCAGAAGGAAGACCCTGTCGCGGTCTTTAATATCCGACAGGGTCAACCAGAGATGCCTCTCCACTGCCACCAAAGCTGCCATAGACCGCTCATTGGCACGGAGAGACAAATCAGTGGTTTTGCGGAGTTCTGTGATATTCTCCGCACTAAATCCCTTGCCCTCGTCTAACTCTTTGAGCAGGTCAGCCTGGTATACCTGCAACACCGCCATGGTGTGCAGACATGAACCAGCCTGACCTGCTGCCGCGTACCCCTTGCCCACCAGCATCGACAAAGTGCACAACGGCTTGATGGGGAGGGTCGGAGCCTTCAGAGACGATGTCACGCTAGAGGACAGATAACTCGCAAGTGTCTGTTCAACGCGCGGCATCACTCTGTAACCGCACTCACTCGTCCCCATCACATTACTGTAGTAATCCGAAGAGGGGATGAAGAGGTGGGCCGAGAAAGGTTTTCCCCACGACTTTGACACCTCAGTGTGAAGGTCGGGGAAAAAAGGCAGGCTCCGATGTGGAGATGGAGTCTTAAACCGCAGAAAGTGCTCATCCAACTTGCCTTTCTGCGGTTCGACATGACACTCGGTCGGCCAAACAAGATTTAATTTAGCCACGGCTTAACCCCAGCTCTTTTGTGTGAGCGAGAACGACATCTTGATGCCGAACTGCCAACTTCTCTGATTGAGCTAATATCAATCAAATGTCAATGTGGATGTGGATGCCCTGGAGTCACAGAGGAGCCAGCGCAGCACCAAGTGCGGGGTGAGAGTGCAAGGCTGAAGGGAAGAACCCGATATTGGTACGCTTCGCCCCCGAAGCAAACCTCAGGAACTTCCTGTGATGGGGAAGGATGGAGATGGGAAGTATGCGTCTTTTAGATCAATCGTGATAAACCAGTCCTCGGACCTGGTCTGAGACACGACCTCGCATGACTGAGTGGTTCAGTTGACTCAGATCCAAAATAGGACACAACCCTCCATCCTCCTTGGGAACGATGAAGTACCAGCTGTAGAAACCGGACTCTCTGTCAAGAGGAGACCACCTCGATGGCCTCCTCCCTCAAGAGAGTATTCACTTCTTGTTCCATTACCAGAGCCTGCTTGGGACCCACCAGTGTGGGAATGACCCCGTTGAAAGGTGGCAGAGCGCCGAACTGAATGCGATAGCCTCATTCTACAGTGTGTAGGACCCATCGAGACACATTTGGCAGTAGTTTCCACACTGTCAAATAGTCTACTAAGGTAACCAGTCTCTCAAAACTGGCCTCTGGTGTGCTTAGAGCTGCTACACTGTAAAAAAAATTACTGTGATTTTAACAGTAAAAAACTGTGAAAATGCTACAGTAAAAACCTGTTAAATGGTTAACGGTAACCATTTAACAGGTAATATATATGGTGACAAACTGTAATATACATTTCAGACAATTTTACGGTGAAATACAGTTTTTTGGAAGTGAAAAAGAATGTAAAATTTACAGGAAAAAAAAAAACATAAATTGACGTTCCCAGTATTCCCTAACAAATTGGATGTTTTTCCTTTGAAATAACTATGTTTCTTCTTAGTTTTTTCTTATCAGTTATGTTTATTAGGGTTGTATGTTACATCTAATGTTGTTAAATTAATGTTTATTGCATATTTCAGTTTAATAAGTCTCACCATGATGGTGTTTAGTGTTTGTGTGAATGACACTGTGCACCTTCTATATATGTTATTATTTAAAAGCTGCATGTGATGGGCTTTGGTTCATCATGTGACTTTCTCATCACTACCTGCATTTGGTGGTTAGCAGTGCATTACAAAGGTACAAAACAGATTTCAGTACTTCAGTAGGTTGGTATATTAACATTATATCAGTTAATGAAATTACGGTATTTAACTGTAAATTTAAGTTAAAAACCATAAAACCTAAAATGTTGCTACCATATTTTTGGATAAATTTTATGGATTTTTTTTTACAGTTCGGTGCCCTGAAGCGGAGGACCTGCAGGAAATGGCCGATCTAGCTGCTCTAGAGACCCCCGAAGGGGTGGCGAGCCTCTCAGCTCCACTACGTTTCCGGGTGGAAGAGACTGAGAGAAGCACTCGCCGGAGTCCACCGCGCCCTGGAACACTGGCAGGGTTGGCAGACTGATCTCATGAGGGCACTGGGGAGAGACGGGCACCGTGTGATGCGGTGTACACCGTTCTTCCCCAGAGGGGGCTGGCCCTCAAAAGCCCTGGGCCATAGGCATCAGGATATTCTTGCCGAAGACTATCCAGTGAGAATAACGGTCCACAGATCTGCCTTCTGCTAGAAGCCTTCGGCCTGGGAGCACCATAGTGGCCATGCTTTGGACTTTGGTCAGGGCCACTATGGCTACTCCTCCTAGGCCTCCCGTGTCCTTGGATCCTCCATGGCCTCCCAAGCTCCCTGCTCCTCCATGGCCTCCTAAGCTCTCTGCTCCTCCATGGCAGCCCAAGCTCCCTGCTCCTCCTTGGCCTCCCAAGCTCCTGACCTGCCATGGTCAAAGAGCCTCCTGTGCCGCCCTGGATGCCTCCTCAGTATCCTGTATCCCCGTCCTGCACCGGCATCCAGGACGCCCACCCCGCCTCCCCGTTGGTACTGTTACGGCACGGGACGCGCCTACCGGGAGGGGGAGATACTGTTATGTGTCTGCCTGTCTGTAATCCCCGTTGTCCTTATTTGGTTTAGTTCCGTTCCTTGTTAGTTAATTATCTGTCATTGTCCCCACCTGAGTTTGATTACGTTGTTTGCTCTTTTGTTCTCTCTCCTTTAAAAGCCTTCAGTTCTCCCTTTGTGTTTGTCTGTGATTGTTAATGTCCATTAAATGAGAAAAGTGAGTTGAAGCCATTTGTTCTCTCATCATTCTTTTATCTTCACTTTTGTCAATGCCACAACCACAAGACCTGTGACACCTGCAGACCATATATATAATTGTATATAATATATAATATATATCTAACTTCTCATAGTCAGATGAAATACATCATTTAATTCTTCAAAATTAAATGCAGCCAAACAACCAGACAAGTAAACACGGTCTGATGTGAAAAGATTCATATAATGAACTGAGAATGACCTCTGCCTCTCTAAGACATCCCTTTTATAGCTAATCATGTTACAGACCTGATGTCAGTTAACTTAATTGGTTGCTAGATGTTCTCCCAGCTGAATCTTTTCAAAATGTCTTGCTTTTTCAGTCCTTTGTTACCCCCGTGCCAACCTTTTTTGAGACCTGTAGCAGGCATCAAATTTGAAATGAGCTCATTTAGTGGATAAAAGTGTAAAATTTCTCCATTTAAACAGTATGTCAGTCATATAATAGCAGTCAATGGGACCCATGGTTTGAGAGTAAAAAAAAAACATACACCGACAAAACCAAATTAAACCCTGCGGCTCGTGACGATACATTGAGGTCTTAAGACATGAAACAATCTGTCTGTGCAAGAAACTAAACATTATTTATATAATTTTTTACCTCTGATGCACCGCAATATCCAGCTGTCCTAAGCGCATTCACAACATCCGACGCGTCAATGTGCTCTGGTATAGTAGACACATGCACGGAAGTGATCTAAACAATAAGTGATGTATACGCGCGACAGATCGCTTCTGCGCATGCGTCTACTATGCCATATTATAGAAAAGTTATTTTAAATTGTAATAATTTATAATAGCATTGTTCTAACACCTCGGAAAGAGACTTTAATTAAAATCACCTCTACACTTTTAAACTGTAGTGTACTGTATAATGGATATAAAGATAGATGATTTAAGAAATAACCTTGAAAATACCAGGTCTGACTGAACCGTAGGATGTTGGATTTGTATGGTACCAGATGTTCCATGATATTTTAAACCACTATAAGTTATCGTAGCATTATCAATTATCTGTTTAATCCTTGTTTTGTTTTGTTTTTTCTTTACATAGTGTAAATACAGTCTGGCTCACACTGTGGCACACACACACCCGAGGAAACAGGCAACAAATTAGCCAGTGTTTATAAGTAAAGACCCCTGTGTAACAGCTGTCCAGATGTTTGCATGCCTGACCTGAGCCTCATAACCACCGCAGAGACACCTGGCCATACTGCCCGCACTCTCTGGCCATATGTCAATGCACACACACATTTCTATGCCAGCTGAGATGCACCAATATAAATAATAGAGCAATCTTCTACTACAGATCTGCAGTTTTCTTGTCTTGTCTTATTATGTTTTAGGGGAGACTTTAGTGAGACCACCATCATAATCTTTCTTCTTGCATTTTTTCTTTCTTCTTTTCTGTATGATTTTGTTGTATGCTTGTATTTCAATATAAAGAAATACATATTTTATCTTGAATCCTTTGTTTTAAAATTCAGTACGAATGCACATAAAAATGACTACACAACTGATTTGCATGAATATTAGTTGAAGATGAAGGTGACCGCTGTACAAGCAGGGAAGGTGATTAACCATGCTGTTTGACATGAGCAGCCCTATTTGAGTCTTAGATCCAATTTTAGAACAACAAAGACGCATTTCTACTAGTATTCCCTTCCACACACAAGACAATTCATTTGAAGCCCCCTCAGAAAAAGAAACACACACACACAAAAGCACAGATTTCAGTATCAACCTATACACACCTCACTTTAATCAATTCTAATCTGTTTTAAAGTAGAATATTATGCATCTCCATATACCGGATCAGAAAAACATGGTTTACTTATACAAACTCATGTACTATTACTCTTTACCACCTTCCTTTCTTTCTTCTTTTTGCATTTTACTTTCATCTTGTATTTTTGATTTGACTCCCAATATTAAAAATATCTTCACACTAAGATCACAGTTACTGGAGATCTTAAAAATATTAAATATGACCATCCACAAATTAAGGCCTTAAAAAATCTTAAATTGGTCATAGCATTAAACATTGCATGCACTGCAAAGAAGTACTGTTTTCTTGTTTTCTAGTTTAAAAATCTGTACATCTTTAAATCAAAATACATTGAAATGAAGACTGAAGTCTTAAAGATTGAAAAAAGTTGAAGTAAACTCACTTCATTTTGATCAGTTTTACAGAAATAAAGACGACTTCTGTCGTTTTGCTTTTTAATGTATCTTAATTTAAGAATCTTTAGACATTTGCATTGGAGGCAAAAATACTGAGGAAGTACATCACATTTTGCAGGGTGACCAGATTAAAAGTTATTTTCATATTCTATTTACACTACTTTTTTGTTGTTGTTTGTAAAATGCATTAAAAAGTAATGGACATCTGTTGGAAGTTGTATTTTCAAACTGTTTCTAATACAACTTATTGTGTGCTCCCTAGACATTTACATTTAGAGAACATATTGACAAACTGTCTTCTCTTCAGTTTATTACTTAAATTTTCTTTAATCGCTCTTAAAATGGTCTTTAAAAGTCTTAAAGGGGTGGTTGAATGTTGTTTTCTAGGCTTGATTGTGTTTATGGGGTACAGTCTAACATGTGTTTATGCTTCGTTTTTTTTTTTAAAAAATGCATTATTTTTCACATAATTTACCTTTATTGCACACTGCTCTGTCCCTTCTCTGAAAAAACGCGCTGATCATTTCCTGCTTTTATGAAGCTCCTCCCTCAGAAATACTCAATGGGCTCAGATTGGTCAGCTGACCCAGTGTGTTGTGATTGGCTAAACCGCCTCTAGTGCGCGTCTAAACGCAGAGAATATTATTGAAGAAGTTCGCTCAGAACTTGTGCAAGCACAGCTCTTAATGGTATGTTTTTTTTGTTTGTTGTTGTCTCATACTTTTAGATATGCTGTTTGTTATTTGTAAATGCTACTGCTTCTGTTAGCTTTTAATACATGGTTTTAGCCTGATTAAAGCTTTAATACAGCACGGCAACTGCATCTTTAAAGCTTCTCATAGCTATGTGAAAATAAGTGTATAAATGGAACATTTCATTGTTGGAGCCGAGCTGATGATCTGAATGAGAGAGAGAGAGAGAGAGAGAGAGAGAGAGAGAGAGAGAAAAGAGAGAGAGAGATGCAGAGCAGAGCATGTGCAGAGTAGGGTGACACAAAGAACAGGATTGAGAACCTCTGCTTTAGAACATTGATTTTGAAACTTGTGAATCCATTAGAACTGTTAGAAGATAGAATTGCTATTCATATATGAATAGATTTTTACGTGCACCACCAGTTTTCTCTTCCTCTTATCTAAAGCAGCACAACATGGCCTCGCCCCCTTTGCTGCATGTTCCCGTGGGCGGGGTTTATCTGGGTTCATGATGTAACGGACCCGGGAAGAAGCTTGTTGTAGTCCCTACCAGCCGTTTTTGTAGGCATTAAACTGCCAGAATTTTAAAAGACGATATCTCCGTTTGCAATGAACTTTCAGTGCTGCAACTTTGCATATATTTTTTATGCTCAAAGAGCAACATTACACACTAACATTAAAAAAGTGAAATCGCAATCAACCACTCCTTTAAATTTACAATAAAACGTGCAGAAACTCTGAAGGGAAAATTGTTTATTTTAAGAACTTTACATTGAAAGGTTCTTTGGGGAACCAAAAAATGGTTCTTATATAAAATCACTGCAAAACCCCCTTTTCGAGCCTTTTTTTTAAGAGTGTAGTTGTTTACATGATGTTACGGAGTGTGTGTGTGTGTGTGTGTGTGTGTGTGTGTGTGTGTGTGTGTGTGTGTGTGTGTGTGTGTGTGTGTGTGTGTGTGTGTGTGTGTGTGTGTGTGTGTGTGTGTGTGTGTGTGCGTGTGTGTGTGTGTGGTGTTCTGGGTCTGATAGCGCTCTGGCATTAATCTTTGGAAAGCTGCTCTTGATCACCCCAGCAGGTGCAGGACAGAGAGATTCATCTGCAGTCATAGTCCGACGGCAGCTCTGAGACTCTGGCAGGGAGGAAGAAGCATGGATACTGTCTTCCCATAATGCCCCTGTGCTTTCCTCCTAACGTATGAACTCTGACTACAGTAGAGAAAGATGCTAGTCTGCAAAATTTGGCTTTGGGTATAAAAAATGTAGAAATAAAGCCCTCTTTCAGCACTATGTATGAAATATGGGAGCCGTCTTTACAGGAAATATAAAGTCAATAAACATCTACAGAAACAGCCATTAGCTATAAGGAGTGGAAACTGTTTCTGCTCTGCTGAGTTTTCTCTCTGGCTTGTCGTGCGTCTGTGTCACTTGTTGTGTCACTAACGCTACATAAACAGTTGACCGAGGTGTGTGGTCTCACTCCAGGTCAGTGCAATGGGAGTGTGACTTTATTGATGATTTTGTAATGTGTTCTGGCTTCTCTGGTCTTTTTTCAGCTGCTTGTTTTCCCACAGGCTTTAAAACTAAACCTCATGTATACTGCCTGCAGGAAAACTTTAGATTAGTCTGTCAGTCTTATAATGTACACCTAAAACTAATTACTTTAGCAAAGCATAATTACAGACTATTTAAAAATGAAAAGTATGTGCACTTATTCAGCAAGAATCCAGTAAACTGATCAAAAGAGACAGTAAAGACACTTATAATGTTAAAAAGGATTTCTGTTTTGAAGAATTTCTGTTCTTTTGAACTTTCGTTAACACTTTAGTATAGGGACCAATTCTCACTATTAACTAGATATTAGCATAATTATTATTAACATATTGGCTGTTTATTCTGTTCATCAAATAATCCTGATGAAATGTATCAATATTGCCATAAAAATGTTAAGCAGCACAATTTTTTTTTTTTTTTTTAATGTTGACAAATTAGCATAGCACCAAATTAGCATATTAGATTATTTCTGAAGGATCATGTGATGCTAAAGACTGCAGTTCTCAAGTTATGTTTGTTCAACTATGGGCACATTTGGCCCTGTGTTGTTTTTTTAGCAGCGTTTAAAAGAGTTTAAAAATATTCTGCTATCATGTCGTATTTAGCTCAGTTTTTTTTCTTTTTTGGGGGGAATTCTGTTGTTAATTACTCACCCTTATGTTATTCCAAACCTGTAAGACCTTTGTTCATCTTCAGAACACAAATGAAGATATTTTTGATGAAATAGTATTTTCGTAAGTTCAATAAAGTACGGTTGAACCACTGATGTCACATGGTTGTCCTTACTACCTTTCTGGGCCTTGAACTTGTCAGTTGTGTTACTGTCTATGGAGGGTCAGAAAGCTCTCGGATTTAATCAAAAATATCTTAATTTGTGTTCAGAAGATGAATGAAGGTTTTACCAGTTTGGAACGACATGAGGGTGAGTAATTAATGACATAATTTTCATTTTTGGGTGAACTATACCTTTAACTAAGAGTTTTGCCTCAATAAACTCCTAATTTGCAGCTTATTGATAGTAGATTAGGTACTTGTGTGTAGTAGTTATGTTTATGCATTGAATAGGTTTAAGGGATCTATAGGGAATCCCTATGGTCATGAAGAATAAGGCATTATTATGTACTTTATAATCAGCCAATATGCATGCTAATAAGCGACTAGTTAATAGCGACAAAAGTGTTACCAATTATTGATTTGAGTATTTGTAATTGTGCATATGTCAACCAAGTGTACTTTTACATTCTTAATGCATGTTTTAATTGAAAAAGCATGTCAGAGATGATCTGACTTCATTTGTAGCACCGTTCATATAGTGGCAGAAAATTCATCTCACCTTTCACATGTGAAGATTGGGATGAAGACACAATCAACTGCACTGTTTTCTTTTCCTTGAGAACATAATCAAACTAAAGACTGTCAAAGTTTCAATTCAATTTAAGGGAAGATACCTGCTGTAGTGGCTGCTAAAGTAGTTGATAAAAAATGTCCCACATTTGGCTGCTGGTGGGTGTTAATTTACCACCTTGTTTATTATACAACAGGTAATTTTTACAATTTACAATTTGAATTTTTCTGTCATGCTGATTATATTCCCTGCTACATCTAGCCAGTCAGTTTTTCTCTAAATAAACATTCTGCAAGCAACTCTCACCTCAGCGTGACTTCATTAATTGCAATCGTCACACTAATAAATATCCTTTATTGGACCATTTCAGTCTTTAATGTGGCCTGTGAGTAATGGAGCTTTATGAGACAGAGCATTTGGATTAGTTGTTTAGATTAATAATAGTTTAATTTTCTTTTTATCAGTCACTGGCGGTGACAGAGTGGCCAGTCCGGTAACACAGACTGCCTGTAATCAACCTATAAATACTGCTGCTGGGCTTCTATCTTTAGCAGTATAATAAGGCATGCTGCTCTCTATGTATTGCAGCGGGAAATGAAGACAAACAGTGCTTCTTTGCAAAGCAAGTAACTTGGAGAGGCTTGTGGCATAGTGGTGCAGGTATTGGAGTGTTGTTAGTGTCCGGCTCTGTTGTGAATGGTTTTGTGTGTCCAGATAGCCCAGTGTAATCTCTCTCTGTGTGAGTAAAGGGAAACAACAGTGTAAGCCTCTTGGTCTTGTGTGTGCTTTATAAAATGAGCCAACTGTGCCTGTTTCTATCCAGAACTTACAAGGAATGAATGCTTTCAACCACATTCCCGGATGAGCTGCCACACACAACTATTTTCTGCTTGTGTTTTCTGCTGTCTTTAGTCCAGTTGTCTCGGGTTGATGAGGGGGCAGGAGACTGTTCGTCCAGCCCTTCCAGCCTCCTGGCATGCAAACAAACTCCCAGACGCACACACAGCGTCTATGCAGGCATAATCCCATTGGCTGTGTGTGCCTCCAACACTCCAGACATGGCCAGATGACTGAGGAATTATCATCTGTTTAACACATTTTCATTCATAACGAGTCAGACTGTGATACCAGCACAGAGCTGAACATGAATTAGAAATCTGACCCCAGTTACTTTCTTAATGCATGTTGATGTTGTTTTGATGTTGTTTTTGTTGTTGTTTTGTCCCCAAATTTAAAAAAGGAACAATGTCATAATCTTTCCATTTTTGCTGATCATTTGGACTATGATGTGAACCAATAGCCAAACAGCTATTTTGTTAGCATGATAATAGCATAATACTTTCTAAACTAAGATCTGGCTCATTCAGGTATGGAACATCCAATTTTCATGATACGAGCAATTCCTGATGGATAAAATCATTACTTTTCGGTTCATTTAGTTCCTTTTTTCTCTTACACTATACCGTTTAAAGGTCTGGGGTCAACGTTTTCATGAAGTCTGCATTTATTTGATGAAATAACACAGTAAAAAAAACGTAATATTTTGAAATATTAGTGCAGTCTAAGTTTTCTTAGCCTGAAAAAAAAATGTTTTTGTTCCTGTGAAGGCAAAGCAAAATTTTCAGCAAATTTTCCGCATCACATTATCCTTCAGAAATCATTGTAATATGCTGGTTTGGTTCTATCTTATAATTATCAATGTTGGAAACTGTGATACATTTTATTTTATTTTATTTCTGAAAATTTTCTTTGATAAATAGAAAGTTTGAAAGAGCAGTGTTAATTTGAAATAGTAAAGACATTTATCGTTTTACAAAATATTTACTGACTCCAAACTTTTAAACAGTATTACAACAGTTATACTTGGAAGTTTTACTTGGAAGTCTATTTCACATTACAGAAGAAAAATATGAACTATGAAAAATTGGTCATACAGTGGCATGTTTTGGCATTTGTTTTGTAAGTTTGGAGTTTAATATGGAAGTGAAGTTGTGCTCCAAGGAGGACAGTCCTATAACGTGAAGCAGTGTGTCTTATTCTCTAATAATTGCATAATATAAGAGTTCTTCCTTGTGTGTAGAAAGTTTTTCATTTAAATGTATACTTACCACCATTATAGTGTGCGAGCCCGACTATATAGTTAGTAATTAGCATAATAAACGCTTCATAAAATTTCCATATAAAAGCTTTTAAGAATTTTTGTTACTCTGAATTAAGTACAATTACTTAGTCATTTAATTTTTTATAACATGATAAAAGTATGAAAACTGCTTAACGCATTCCATATTTAAAAGGACACCAGCAATTTGTGAAAACTGCATACATGTGGTTTGACTTGGTTCTAAATTTAATCCTACATTTGAAAAAAAGATAAACCTTTGATGACTCAGTTCTTAATTAACTCATTACCAAGGGATGTTTCAGACAGAGAACAGACTGGATGCGTCACGTTAGTCTTGGTGGCATTAGCTGAGAAAGACAGGCATGAAAATGCCACCATGAACAGACTGAGTGCTGTAAATGTCATCAGATCTCTATTGTGGTGCTGGTTCTTTAACACAGAAGATGTCACATTACATGATGGCCATTTGAGTTCTGCAGTGATGCTAGAAGAGCGAAGAGAACTGAGTTGTGTTAATGTACGTGTGTGTGTGGTTAATGATGCATGAATGCTGGGAGGAGATACTGGTGATTGAGAAGCAGCTATTACCTTATTGACCTCTTCATCTAGTCACATCCCTCTTCTTCTTTTGCTGTGTTGTTTTAATGATGAAGAATTTATTCCACCCCAACAAGTGTCATAAGCATTGTTATTTTCTAATACAATATTCTCTGCCAGTCTGACAACGAAAACAAGTATTTGTTGTTGTGACTGCCCCAACCTTTTCATGTTGCATATCTATTTATAGCTAATTCACAATGCTTTGCTAAGTTGCCTACATCAAACATGTGGAGCAATTTTGTGGTTGACAACCCACGATGGTAAATAATTAACTCAAAAATGCTGAATTAAATGTGTGATAAATTTTAATCAATGCTCAGCGAGCAGGAAAACAAATTCTATGTGTGAAAAAAATGCATCACACTGTTTAACAAATTATTTTTGTGATACATGCTGTGTGTAAGTGAATGCCATATGGTACATGTTATAAAAAAGAGAATCAAAAAGGATGTAAGGATGTTTAGTATATGGGGAGAAGAGATGATTGGCTGGGGAGAGGTATTAAAACATGTTATATATCAGTAAATATTTTAGCTGAATGACGAAGGGTGGAAATAAGTGTGACGGGCACTATTGTAGCACAGTTGTATGTATTTGACATGACAGTGCTTGACGTTTTACTGTTTGGCCTCAGGACAGCCATGGGACTGCATGGACAATGAATATTTAAACAGAGGGTTCATGAATACATATCAATGCATAGAAAGAGTCTTAGTGGACTCTGAAGTGTCGTGAGGTATTAGCTGCTTCGCTCTCCACTGCTGTACCCAGTTACTGTGCTTGAACTGATTTTTTTTTTTTTTTTTGTTCTGCACATATTATTTCTACTTTTTAGCTACTACTCAAGTGGGTTGCATTTTGTTTCTCCATTTTTTTAATGAACGTTTCACAGTAAATTTTAACAAATAACAGAAGATTAATGTCTCGACATTGCATTTTCACCCATATGTAGCCTATAGTAAATTGCAGTTGGTCTTGCATATGGTTTAATGTATTTTAAAATGTTATTCATTACTGTGAAGGCAAAGCTAAATGTTCAGTAAACATTACTCCAGTTTTCATTCTGTCACATGATCCTTCAGAAATCATTCTAATATGCTGATTTGGTGCTTAATAAACATTTCTTACTATCATCAATGTTGAAAGTAATAGTTTTTGTGGATATTTTTTTTCAGTATTCTTTAATGAATATAAAGTCCAAAAGAAAGTTACTTTTTGTAACAATTGTCTTTCACATTCTTTTCTCCCAATTTTGATCAATGTAATGCATCCTTGATAATTAAAATATCCATTTCTTTTGAATTTTTGAACTTTTGACTGGTAGTTTTTTTTATTTCTTAGCCCCTGTGTTTCCTTGGCACGATTGCTACAAAAATGTGTGCTGAGTGTCATGAAAAGGACAGCTCTATAATGGATTGCAGGTAACACTTTATTTTAGGGACTGTTAACTAGTTACTTATTAGCATGCATATTATGAGAATATTAGCCATTTATTAGTACTAATTAAGCACATATTAATGCCTTATTCTACATGACCTTATTCTTCATCCCTAATCCTACCCAATACCTAAACTTAACAACTACCTTACTAACTATTAATAAGCAGCAAATTAGGAATTTATTGAGGGAAAAGTCGTAGTTAATAGTGAATAAGTGTTACCGGATTGCATTTATGGAAAACCAATGCCTGGACCATATAGCTTACCTAAAACACTATTATCACTGCCTTGTGATCACTGGTGTTTTCTTTTGGAAATGCAAATCTATTTTTCTGTTATGCATTTCTTTGACTTCAATCTAGAAGCCATTTCAGTATTTTAGAGCACAATCTTACCCATATGACCAAAAGTCTGTGTGAACATAACTAAACATGTTTTAATGATTGAGAAATGATTCATGGAACACATGCTTTTCTTTTCCAGTAATGCTGAGTCAGCTTCAAATCAACCAAATCAACTAAAAGCATATTACACTTGTCCTCAGTTAATGTTATGCATGTCTTCCATATTAAATTCAGAAATCTCAAGCACTTAAAACAGCACATTATAATCCCCCCATTTTACACATGTGTATCTCCAGGTCTGTTCTCTCAGCATAAAGCTCTATGCATGAACAAACTACATTAACAGTCAGGACAGCCTGTGTGTGTGTGCGTGTGTGTGTGCGTGTGTGTGTGCGTGTGTGTGTGTGTGTGTGTGTGTGTGTGTGTGTGTGTGTGTGTGTGTGTGTGTGTGTGTGTGTGTGTGTGTGTGTGTGTGTGTGTATTTGGGGAAGTCACTGTAATTGTGGGTTGCTTGTCTTAGTGAGTAACTGCAGCGTAAAGCTGGCGCAGGCTGTGGCCTCAAGCATGAAATTACAAATGAAATTTAATTTGCTTCACATCCACTGTCTACACAGAGATCATGGACAGGACACCACCCAAGTAGTTGAAGGTTTTAACACGTGTATATGCGCATGGGGCAGTAATAGTCTGCACAATTGTTTCACAGTTTTCTGAAGTCCTAGCAAAAACACCACTGTTTGAAAGCTTGGAGTCGGTAAGATTTTTTGGTTAAAGAAATTAATACTTGTATTCAGAAAGCATGCATTAAACTGATCAAAAGTGGCAGTAAATATATGTATAATCTTACAAAAGATATGTTACAAAGATAAAAGTTTTTTAAACTTTATCAAAGAATCCTGTTCTGAAAATATTAAGAAAAACAACTGTTTTAATAATAATAAGAAACGCTTATTAAGCACCAAATCAGCAGTGGTGTATAAAGTACCTGAAAGCCATTCTTAAGTAAAAGTACAGATATCTTACCAGAAAATGTCTTTGGTAGAAGTTGAAGTCACCATTTAGAATATTACTTGAGTAAAAGTCTTAAAGTATGAGATATGTATTGTACTTAAGTAGCCTACAAAAAGTTTTTTTTTTTTTATCTTAAACATGCTTAAGTATTGAAAGTAAAAGTACAAGTAAATGCAAAATGGAAAAGAAGCAAATAAATATACATAAAAAAATGTTCATGCACAGCTTGAGTAGCAAGATTGTGTTCAGTTTTAACTCTTCAATTTTGTATCTTTGGGTAAGAATAAGAAGCACTTCATCCAGTACTTAGTACTTAGAATCTGCATCTGAACTTATATTTAGACGTATTTACCAGGGGCGTCATGCACTCATTATTTTTGAGGGAGTATGAGTGGGAGGGGTGGTGTCATGTGACAAACAGCAGTCACAAATCACTTATGTTTTATTTTTTATTTTTCCTTTTCATTTGAAACATTGCCAAACACATTAACTAGGCCTATATCATGAAATATCTTGATTCTCACCTTTATAGATTATGTTAGTTGATCTATAGTGAGCGATGGTCAAAGTAATAATGTACTCTATTAACCATGCGTAAAAACCTGTCTGTTTACTTAATTAACAGATATGGTTAATACTACTGAATTTTATATTTAATGTGAATTTAACACTGAAAGTTATTGTGAATAAAAATATTGTAAGTTAGGCTACAAATCATAACACTTTCATTGTACAGAAAGAGAGCAAAGAACATTTACATTATCAAAGAACATTTTTACTGACAGTCTAGTGAGTTGAAGCACTTTCAAAAACTTTGCAGATTTTGAGCAACTGCAGCGCCTAACCTAGGCGGCTGGTCTCGTTTTGTTCTTGCAGTACTTTGATGGCACATGTGATCATAAGGTGGCTGCAGCGCCGATCAAAGTCGGACAAATCTTCTAACCAGAATGCATCGCTTTTGTCAGGCGGCAGCCGATTTTTGCCGCATGAAGTCGAATGCACCTAGTGTCTCCTCTCACGTGACTTTCCCCCATTCATCTCATTGAGCTTCCAGAAAAGCCACTGCACGCTCTTTTTTTAGGGTCTCTGTTGAAAGTCTATGGACCGAAGCGAGGCAAGCCTCTGCTGTAACTTTACCTGCGGGTGTTGCTGTTGTACAGTGTTATTTCATAAAAACGAGTGACTTTTAGACTTTTAATATCATATTTAGTCATATTTGCACTGTTTTATTTTTGTAATATCGATTATTTTCTCATCCAATTTTGAGGAGAGGAGATACTGCCTCCCTTGCCTCCTCGGAGGAAACGCCCCTGGTATAGGGTTTTGTAAATTATTTTAATTTAAGAAGAGTAGCTCTGGTATAGTACACTTGTTTACTTGTAGGCTACAAGTGTGTGTTTATTTGAAAAGGTATTGAGTGGCGACCCCATGGGAGTGTACTTGAGATGTTTGTGTGTGTGTGTGTGTGTGTATTTGACCGTTTTTGTGTTTAACGATTATTCTCCCCTGTAGCTGCAATTGTCTTGGCATTTCTCTTGCACAATCTTTAATGAATTAAGGGGACATTGAACCCGACATTGATTTGTTTGCTGTTGCTTAAACAGTAATACGCCACACAGATAGGGACACTACTCCAAGTTCAGTTCAGTTCAGTTTAGATGTTTTGTTGTTGTTGTTGTTGTTGTTGTTGATTTTGTATAAAGATAATAAATATTTTCTGTATAAATATTTTTTGTAAAAGTTAATAATTTGTGTTGATGACCCACATTCAAACCCAGATAGGGTCAGTTCATAGTAACTGACATTTCCTTGCACCATGTTCAAGAACCAAAACCAAATAACATTATAATTAATGATCCTTCTAAGCTGTGAGTATAAATGGAAACCCAGCTCTGATGATGCTCTCCTGAATACTAAAAAAACAAAAAAAAAACAAATAGTGGATATTTCTTGACTGTAGAGCTAAATGAATGGGCAGTGTTTCAACTTGTGTCTATCCATATGGTCCATCTGAATGGCTGCATTAATTCACAAGAGGATTAATTGATTAATTTGTGAACAGTACAGTGATTTTATGCTCGTATTACACACACAAGCCAAAAATGACCCTTCATTATTTTTTGTGTTTTTTGACCTTAACTACACACAATTTAGGTTAAGTTTTGTTGTTGTTGTTTATTTTGTTTTGTTTTGTTTGTTTTTTCTACAAAGAACTAGCATTACTTTATAACCTCTATATAAGATTATATTATATTATTATATTACATGATTTATACAGTGGTGTGAAAAAGTGTTGGCCCCCTGATTTATACAGTGGTGTGAAAAAGTGTTGGCTCCTGATTTTTTATTTTTATGCATATTTGTCACACTTTAATGTTTCAGATCATCAAACAAATTTAAATACTAATCAAATATAACACAAGTAAACACAACATGCAGTTTTAAATGAAGTTTTTTATTATGAAGGGAAAACAAAATCCAAACCCACATGGCCCTGTGCGAAAAAAGTGCTTGCCCCCTAAACCTAATAACTGGTTGTGCCACCCTTTGCAGCAACAGCTGTTTGCGATAACTGGCAATGAGTCTTTCACATCGCTGTGGAGGTGGACTTGCTGCTGTGTTTGGAATCATAGTCCTGCTGCATAACCCAAGTGCGCTTGAGCTTGAGGTCACAAACTGACGGCCGGACATTCTCCTTCAGGATTTTTTGATAGATTGTAGAATTCATGATTCCATCAATTATGGCAAGTCATCCAGGTTCTGAAGCTGCAAAGCAGCCTCAGACCATCACACTACCACCACCATGTTTGACTGTTGGTATGATGTTCTTTTTATGAAATGCTGTGTTGGTTTTACACCAGATGTAACGGGACACACACCTTCCAAAAAGTTTCTCGCATCAGTCCACAGAATATTTGCCCAAAAATATATTTTTTGGCAAATCTGAGACGAGCCTTTGTGTTCTTTTTGGTCAGCAATGGCTTTTGCCTTGGAACTCTTCCATGGATCCTGTTTTTGCCCAATCCCTTTCTTATTGTTGAATCATGAACACTGACCTTAATTGAGGCAAGTGAGGCCTGCAGTTCTTTAGATGTTGTTCTGGGTTCTTTTATGACCTCCTGGATGAGTCGTCTTTGTGCTCTTGGAGTAATTTTGGTAGGCCGGCCACTCCTGGGAAGGTTCACCACTGTTCCAAGTTTTCTCCATTTGTGGATAATGGCTCTGATCATGGTTTGCTGGAGTCCCAAAGCCTTAGAAATGGCTTTATAACCCTTTCCAGACTGATACATGTCAACTATTTTGTTTCTCATCTGTTTATGAATTTCTTAAGATCGCGGAATGATGTGTTGCTCTTTAAACATGCTTCACTTTATCAGACAGGTTCTATTTAAGTGATTTCTTGATTCAACAGGTCTAGCAGTAATCAGGCCTGGGTTCGGCTAGTGAAATTTAACTCAGCTTTCTAAAATAATGTGGTTAATCACAGTTCTTTCATGATTTTCATGAAAAAAAACTTCATTTAAAAACTGCATGTTGTGTTAACTTGTGTTATCTTTGATTAATATTTAAATTTGTTTGATGATCTGAAATATTAAGTTAAACATGCAAAAAAAAAAAAAAAAAAATCAGGAAGGGGGCCAACACTTTTTCACACCACTGTATATGTACTATATATTATTCAATACATTGTTACATAGTGTGTGTGTGTGTGTGTGTGTGTGTGTGTGTGTGTGTGTGTGTGTGTGTGTGTGTGTGTGTGTGTGTGTGTGTGTGTGTATAGTGTATAGTGAATATTGATAATGAAAATATTTCTAAATTATTTTATACAAACCTCCATATGTGAAGTAAATTGTCCCACTGTCGATAAGCTTAGGAAGAATAAGGACCATTTAGACTAGAGAAAAAAAAGAGAGGAATTAATGTTGAATTAGTGGAAAAACAGATAGATATGTCAGAAGGCTCAAGTGTACCAGTTTGAGAACAAAAAGTTCTGGTGTGAAAATGAGGGCAGTAGACTCAAATTCATTTTGGTCGGTTCATGCTGAGCACATTTTAAAAGGGATGTGTGTAGATTAACATCAGACAGGATCAGACAGTCTGTGCTCTCAACCGTCCCTCTTGATTGTGTTCAGTCAATTCCAGAACAGCTGAGATGATCACCACTAAACACTAAAACAGATTAATTAAGTCAGTTCTGTTCTTTATAAAACCTTTTCCTGGAAGCAAGTATTTTTGTTCTCATTGTACTTCTATGCAGTTACAGCTAAAGGAAGAAAACAATTTTCACAAATTATTTTGTGCTTTTCTGACAGAAATTTGACTGTGAGGTAAAACAGTTGCATGGTGCATGTCTCCCTTCTGTTTGGATGACATGGAGTGTGTTTAAATGAAACCCAGTGTACCCAGAAGAGCAATCCCGGCTTTCAGATACAAGATCAATTTCACAATATGGTGGGATCCAAACTAATGCCCCCCCACTGATGGGATCCAAGTCTATACCTCACCTCAAGGCTGCTGCCTGTAATGTGTAATCTGTGTGAAAATATGAGATTATTGATAATCTTGTCTTCACCGGGAGAACAGAGGTGTGACACGTAGATTAAATTCTTGGGAATTGTCCCGAATGTTTGCTGGAATGAGACATACATTTTTTAAAATGGCAGGACAGCAGCTGCAGTCAGACAGCATGTACTCATCAAGCAGTGTGCGGTCACAGCATCCCGTGGACATTTCTTGTGCAGAGAGAGGACACAGGCTCTGAAATCTCCCATCAGCATCTAGTGCGTTCCTCATCCTGCTGCACCGGTGGGAATGATGGCCGAAGTTTAAAGATGACAGCACTGCTTTGATTAAAAACTGTTTTCAACCAAGAGGCATAGATTGAAGGCTGCAGTTTACTGTCATTGTAATGTATTTGTATAAATTTAGGGCTGTTAATCAATTAAAACCATGATATTAATTAAAAAAAAAAAATTATTGTATAGTATTGATCATTCCTGAGAAAACTCTCTGAATGTACACAATACAATTCTAAAGTTTGGGTAAGTAAGATTTTAAAAACCATAACTGCTTTCGGTATTGATGGTAATAAGAATTTTTTTCTTCAGCACCAAAACAGCATATTAAAATGATTTCTGAAGGATGATGTGACACTGAAGACTAGAGTAATGGCTGCTGAAATTCAGCTTTGCATTCACAGGAATAAATTACACTTTAAAATATATTCAATTAAAAACATATCATTTAAATTGTAATAATATTTCACAATATTATTGTTATTACTATCTTTTTGATCAAATAAACGCAACCTTGGGCAGCATTAGAGGCTTCATTTAAAAATGTTTAAATATAATACTGACCCGAAACTTTTAAATGGTAGTGTAGATAATTGAGGCATTGCATTAATTGTATAGCATACAAAAGTATTGTTTAAACATTGCAAACGTAGCTTTAGAAGTCAGTATATTGTTCATTTCCATACATTCATTTCCATGAATTTCAGCACAATTATCACTGGCTTATAGTCCATTGCAGTCCATTTTGCAAGCAGGATTAATGCGAGGTGGACACAGGGGACATCTGGTATTCCAGCAATGATATATTTAGACTGTAGTTATAATATTTTTTAATATACTAAGACCTAGCTATAGAGGTGTAATCTATTTCAGGACTTTTTGTCATTTAATGGGGAAAAGCTCATTTGTTCTCTTTTAGTTACATATGTTTTTACGCATCAGTTTCATTGCATTATTATTCGTTTTCTGGTACGGTGTGAAAATGAGGATAATAAACAAAGACACGAGTGTAAGTTATACAGTTGAGATAAAGAATACATTTTCAAAGAATATATTTTCACTTTTTTAATGGTGCAACAAGTAAGAGCAGATAAATGGCTGTACTGAGGGAATGTTTCATTGACGTCGCACTTGTATCCCTCACTTGAGTTCATTCAGTGAGGGATTCATTCAAACCAGTGACGCTTTAGTTTATGGGTCTATTTCAATTATTCTTTAAAAGAACTGGCTGAAAAGTCATTATTATTATCAATGTAACTTTTTTTTTTTTTTTTTTTTAAATCTGAATGAATTGCAAGTTCAAAAGAACAGCATTTATTTAAAATATAATTTTTTTGTAACATTATAAAGGTCTTGACTGTAACTTTTGATCAGTTTAATGTGTCCTTCCTAAATCTATTTTTTAAGATCTTACAAACCCCAAACTTTTCAACGGTACTGTATCCCCTCCAACAAATGTGTTAACTGAATTTAATTTAACAGATATATTTTTTTTTGTTGTTTTTTTTTTCTTTTCATATTTCAGACACAGCATGAAACTGCAACCATTCCTCACAATTCTCACACTTTGTGCAACCCACTTATTCCCAATTTGCAACCCACCACAGGTGTGTTCACATACAGGTTGTCATCGTTGGCTGTTTCATCACATCTTTGTGTTTTCTTGGTATTGAGACCCATTTATTCTATTCGATTCCACCACTATATTAATCACGCTAAATTAAAGCATTAAATTGACATCCCTAAACAAAATATCCCATAATCTGTGTGTTAATTAGAGAATTCTTTGTCACTATAATCAAATTCACTCAATACAAATAGGACTATCAAACAAATCACTCTACATTTTTTTCATCTCTCCTGCTTGAGATACATGTCAATCAAATGTTACCTAGACGTGTGTGTGTGTGTGTGTGTGTGTGTCTGTGTGTGTGTGTGTGTGTGTGTGTGTGTGTGTGTCAATTCTGTCTCACTCTGTCTCTCTCTCTCAGATCTATCTCTCTCAAGGATAATCACATTGATTAACTGCCTGGCTGATGGGTAAAGAGTGAAGTGGATCTGTGTCGATGGAGAGTGAGAAAGCGAGAGGATCGGCTTTATTGATTCATCAGCTGTCACATTTAGCAGTTCAGTAACCTGTTAATTCACACCGTCCGCAACCATCCTAGAGAACTAATTATCACTGTGTGTGTGCTTTCATTCAATCTAACAGCTTTTCTTGAACTTCAACTCTTAATTTGAAAACATCACCCTGACATCCGTTTATTAAGCACTATTATATATTTGAACACTTGTTAGTGAATTAAATCTCATAGCTGTTTTTCACAGCTTAATTATAGTTCATATCCACAAAAGAATGAACAGCCAAATGGTTTCGCCACTGCAAAAAGACCAAATACCTTAGAAAATACAGCCGATTTTCTCGTACATAGAATGAGCAGTGGAAGAAAAGAATAGTTTGAGTTAAATGAGATCTTGCACTCAGACTGAGAGAAAGCAAAAGAGAGAGATGGAACGAGCGTGTTAGACCCTTTAGCCATGCAGATTAAAGGTTGATAAGCTTTATCAGCATGCCACTGAATAATGTGGGCTGCTGGATTATTGTTTCTGTGGAATTACACTGTGTGTGGCATTTGTTTTCCCTCTGTCCCGACAAACACACACACATGCAGAGATGGAGGATGGCTGTATTTCAATACAATCACACAGCGAGAAGCCTGCAGCAATAGTTTAAAGTGTCTGAAATTCAGTCATCATAAGGAGGTTAAGACAGCAGGCTACCCTCCCAGAATGCATTTAGCCCTTCCATTAAAAATCAGCACACAGATTATTCCTCTCAGACCTGCCTTCTGTCTTCTGGAAGTGTCCTTTTCTCCTCTAGTCTTTCCCAAGGGAGCAAAACCTCTGTAGAACAAACTCAAGGTGAAAGAAAAAAGTGTGTGTGTTTGTCTGAAAAGGAATGGAAAGCAAGGCCATGTTTGGACCTCTGGCCTGGACCCAGTGGCTTTACTATAATATTATTCTGTTATGGATGTTGAGAGGTCATAGGTTAAACCTCCACATAAAAGACGCCAGACGCATGTTTAAAATTCAATTGTTCAGCAGTCAAACATCCTTTATAAACAGACTAAATAAAAATGTAAAATGATAAACGTTTCTGCAAGCATTGATGGGATATTTCACCCAAAAAGATTATTTTTAACCGTTTTTGTCAATACAGTGAGAGTCAGTGGAATTCAAAACAACATTGAATCCAATTGACTTTCATTGTATGCCACATTTCTTGGATTGCATAAAAGAAAGAAAGTCATATGGCTCTGAAATAATACGAGGATGAGTAAATAATGACAGAAATGTCATTTTTGGGTGAGCTGTCCCTTTCGGTTTAAAGGGTTGGGGATAGAAAGTATCAGTATCTCAGTATAAACTCAGCGGAAGTCAATAGAAACTCCCTACTATGATAGAAAAACAAATGTTTGTGTGTGTTTGTTCTGTGGATTGTTTATTTGCAGTTGGTGAATGACACATAGAGGCATTAAACTGAATATGAGCTGTTTGGCTTGTTTAAAGCATTCTCTACTTATTTATTGTGCACGTTTATCAGGAGCGACGACACAATGATGTAGTCATTTTCATTCCGTTCATCCCTCTCGCTGAATCCCATTAAATTCTAGCTTTCTCTTGCTTTCTCCCCCGAAAGAGTGGTCATCTCTCTCTGTCTGGGTTTATGGATTCTGCTTCAAATTTGTGAGGACAAAAATTGATTGTGCAAAAAATATACTCCTCCTTCAGTAATATAACCCTTCCACCTCCCTCCTCCTCCTTGGTCTAGCACAGGAAACAATACAAATATCTGCACAATTCTTCATTTATACCTGAATGGAGGAGAAACTGCTCATAATTTCAGCTAGGACTAGCAAAACTACACCCACGCTACCCTTTAGAAAAAATAATAGGTTACTAAGTTGCTAGCAGAAAGCAGCTAAAGACATTTATGTGGATAATATATAAGCTATAAGAGGATTTTTAACTCTGGAATCAGAACAATATTCAGCTGGTACAAAAACAGTGAGGATATGAATTTAAAAACAACTAAACTAAATACTAATGTTAACAAACAAACACAAAAATACAAAACATTGTTCAGCTAAATATTTGGTCAAAAAATGATACAGGGTCTAAAATGAATCACTTATTTACACTATCGTTCAAACGTTTGCGGTCAATCAGTTATAATAATGATAATATATTAGTACTTTTATTCTGCAAGGACAAAAGTAAAGACATTTATAATTTTATAAAAGATTTCTGTTTCAAGCTTTTGATCATGTATCCACAAAAATGTTTAGCCGCACAACTGTTTTTAACCTTAACCTCAAAATGTTTGAGAATAAATCAACATATTAGAATGATTTCTGAAGGATCACTTGACACTGAAGACTGGAGTAATAACTGCTGAAAATTCAGCTTTGCCATCACAGGAATAAATTACATTTTTAAATATTAAAAAGAAAACTAGGTTTATTGAGCTATTGTCATGCTACTGAAAAATGTAGTAGCATTGTTACTTTTAGTTAGATATTTGCCAACACTGCAGTGATTACGGCTGTAATCTACTGGAGCAGTTTTCATACAGCAGAACTCGATGAGTTTCTCAGAGTGCATTCTCATTATGTAGTCATTAGTGTGCACTTCCTACTGCAGACGATAATTGGTTTACGCACCTCCCACCACATTGTTTGTTTGAATGCGTCTTTGCTTTCAGAACAGTAAAGCAGCCATGTTACTTTATGTTGTGCTTTTCATCATTAACTGTTTTTAACAGTTAATGTTGATTAACACATTAACAGTTATGTGTATGTTAATGTGTCTACTGTTTATCAGTTGATACAATTGCTTTCCTGTAGGATTTTGATAACATGTTTGAAAGATTGGCATGTGTAAGTATAAGCTAATTCACATTTAGACTTTAGTTTGCTGTTAAATTTGATACTCTGACACACAAGGAATCATGTAATACTGCTGAGTACATACTCCTTAATGCATGCAAAGAGGAGTACTGTATATTTGTCAGTGCATCTATGTTAATACTGCATGAGTGTAACTTCATGTTTTTCATAAACTCATTAGAGACTGGTGCTGAATAGCTGAAACAGTTTTCCTTTCACACTTCTGTTTTTTTCTCTTTCTTTAATCTGTAGCTCTGCAGGAAGAGACTGTACAGTAGTTTTTGCAAAAAAAAAAATAAAGCAGAGCAGAGATACACATACACACATTAAACTCTTCACTGTATACATTACTACACTGCAAAAATTACTTTTCTTAAAAGCATAGTTCATGAAAATTTGCTGAAAATTTATGCTCCCTCAGATGACCCAATATGCGTTGGTTACTTTATCACAAAAGATTTGGAAAGATTTTGCATTACATCACTTGCTTACCAATGTATCCTCTGCAGTGAATGGGTGCCGTCAGCAAGAGAGTTCACACAGCTGATAAAAACATCACAATAATCCACACAACTCCAGTCCGTCATTTAACATCTAGTGAGGTGTTGTCACGATAGCTCCTATAAGGAGCAAGGAACGGGGAAACGTGGAGTAGCTTCAAGCAAACATCTTTAATAAACATCCATGGGATTATACGGGCAGGTAGGAACACACATAGCACAAACGCAGAAGGCATTTAATGACATATAATAGTAGATAAAGAACCAAGGGAGAACACAGGACTTATAAAGACATGGAACTTAATCAGGGAGAGTAGAAACAGGTGAGGAGTAATCAAGGAACTTAACAAGAACAGAAACTACCAAATAAGGGCAAAACGGAACAAACACGTGACAGATTGCCCTTATGGATTCTGGACTCATATTTTGGCTATAAGTGATGTTAAAAAGTTAATAGCTGGTTGTTATGCAGCTTTTTTATTTACAGTACTTTAATTGATAGACTTGAGTCATGTGGATAAATTATGAATTTGTGAATTATTGTGATGAATTATTGTGAAGTTTTTTTTTTCAGCTGTATGAACTTTCATTCCGACGGCACCCATTCACTGCAGAGGATCTGTTGGTGAACAATAAGTTTAACACAATGCACTTTATGCCTAAAAAAGGATAAAGCTATTATCTTCAGTTTTGGTTCTCATAAATTTTTCTTGTTGTAGGGATGTTCAGATTTGTGTAATAGAAAGATACTGATTAAGGAAATGATGTATTGCAGTGTGCGTGTGTGTATTCAAGATGGGATATAGAGCACTGGCCCACAACTTTGTTCAGGTTACTAAGCAGCTGACAGCACTAATTTTCAGGGAAGTTTTAATTACAATGTGAAGCACACATGAGTATTGTCTGTGTGGTGTGCTTTAATTACCATATAGAGAAGGTTATCGCCCTAAGGCCTGGTGAAATCAATTTGTCAGGTAGGATCGAACCGTTACAGTGCAGTGGAAGAGAAACAGACAACAACATTTCTGACTGTAATCCATCTATTAACTTCTTTTGCATGTCCTGAACAGATGTTTGTGTCTTTAAAAATCAACTACATTTTAGTTTGTGTGTTTATCTTTGCTTATCCTCAATTTATCCCCTCATCTCTCTCTATCTCTCTCTCTGTCAAATGAGTTACACATGCCACATTCAAGTTCTGCTGAATGTTTCCACATTATTGAACAATGAATACAAACTGCATTTTAAACAGCAGATTACGCTTTCCTGCAGTGGAAGGTCATCATGGGATACATGCTAATGGATCTGATTAATTCCTAGAGGGGGATGCTGGTGAATTCAGTTGCGCTCTGGGTTTGAATTGATACAGTACATCTATTCTGTCACTGTACATTAAACAGCGCTTAAAATTGAACTTTATGTGAATATATAATGAAATAATCAGAAATCACGGTCATTGCACAAATATAAAAACAGTTTTCAACACATTCCTAATCACATCGGCTGCAGAACTGTTCCTTCTAAAGCCAAATAACTGATTGTTCAGTTTGCTACGTGAGATAACATAGCAAAGTAATGATTATCTACAAAACAAAAAAAAAAAGCTTTTTCTATCTTATTCACAGCAAGGAACACACTGCTCCCATTCTGTTCTGATTATATGGGTTTTATGTGAGAGCTGAGAGTGATTCAGCTCCGTACAGGCCAAAATAATTCATTTAATACTCAATGCACAAAACTGTATCCAATATTAGTTAACTGACAGCGCTGTTCTCTAGCATTCAATAGCACCTGTGTGTGTGCTTGGTTTTAGATATGAGAAATAATAGCGTTTTTTCTCAGAATGGTGTGCAGAATGTTGCAGAAAGTGGTGCAGATGTGAATTTTTGAAGCTGGTATCTGGCGAGTTTTGTGTGTGAGTCACTCGTGGTATTTTCTTCTTAATTCAAAGGAGTATTAAAGCAGCTGCTGGTGTGAGCAGCCGAGAGAGTGACGAATGACTGAAAGAAAGAGAAGGAACGCTTCTTGACATTCATTATTAATTTTCCTGACAAGAAATTAAATTACCATGGAATATCAAGCATGCTATATCCTTCTTTTGCTAAGAGAATTAATTTTCAGCTTTTTTTAGTTTTGACATAGATTTAGGGAAAAGGCATCTGTTAAAAAAAAAGACCTATTCACACGTAGCTTTTCCTGTAAAATCCTACAAGCTGTTCTGCCTAATTCTGAGTATGTCTAGACTTCATATATTTACATTTATTCATCTAGCAGATGTTTTTATACTTTGACTTTCAAAGTATGTACAGTATATACACTAGAGTTCAAAGGTTTGGAGTCTGTAAGATGCTTTTGAAAGAAGTCCCGTTCATTGTTCATCGAAGCTTCAATTATTTAATCAAAAATACAGTTAAAACAGTAATATTGTGAAATATAAGCACAATTTTAAAAATCTGTTTTCTATTTTGATAGATTTCAAAATCTATTTAACTTTTTTTTTTTTAAATAATTTTCTATGTGTCACAGGTTTCTTTTCAGAATCCTTCACTGTAAGTAAAAAAAAAAAAAAAAAAAAAATTATTTGACATTTAAATCTTTTGTCATGAATCCTGTCCCTGCATTCCCCACCAGAGGTCACTCGCTCACCACATTGACTCTCACAGCACACATCACACTGGACTCAATTTCCCATCATCCATTGCACTGGTTGCACACACAGCTGAAGGCACTGATCACACAGCTATCACTAATCACACACTCTATTTAAACCCTGGACTTTGTTTCCCTCACTGCCGAGTATTGTATGCATTTACCGCTCCCCTAGCCGTAGCAACTCTACAGAGCCCCTGATAGTTTTCCCCTGCCTGTTTTGGATTGTGTTTTCCCCTGCCTGAACTATTGCTTCGTTTTCAGATACCTCTCTCGTCAAGCCCCTTCGGATGCTGTTCGCTGTCGACTGACCTTTGCTTGCCCTAGGATTACTCTTTAGCTTGTCCCTGCCATACCTGTTTGCCATTGCTTGACCCTGCCTGTATTTATGACCATGCCTGTAAATAAAAGCTTGCACTTGGATCCGCACATCTCACGCCTCGTCAGCCCCGTTACAGTAACACTGCAAATGTCTTTACTGGCAAATTTGATCATTCTAATGCTTCCTAGTTGAATAAAAGTATTCATTTCTTTCTCATATATATATATGAGAACACCTATTCACTATTAACTATGACTTTTCCCTCAATAAATTCCTAATTCGCTGCTTATTAATAGTTAGTAAGGTAGTTGTTAAGTTTAGGATTAGGGATGTAGAATAAGGTCATGTGGAATAAGGCATTAATATGTGCTTAATTACTACTAATAAATGGCTAATATTCTAGTAATGTGCAAGCTAATAAGCAACTATTTAAAAGACCCTCAAATAAAGTGTTACCTATATTATTTATTTATTTTTATTAAGAGTAGACTATACATTATACACTTGCAATATACTAAACATGTAGATTTTTTCAGTTAATCATATCACATGACATTTGCCCAATAGCCTAAGTCTTATTTGCAGTCATCACAGTAAGCATATGGGTCAGTAAGTCTGATTGATATATTCCTGTCAGTAATCAGTATTTCCGACTGGAGGCACAGATATGCTGAACCGAGTTATGTGATATTAGCTTTAATATCTTTATTATTAATACCTGCACACTGCAAAGAACTGCAGGCTGAAAATGAATTTTCATCCACCCCCTAACCCAATCTGCTCAAAGAGGCAGTCAAAGCTTCAGGGAATCGAACGAAAATTACCTTATTGGGGAGTCGAAAAGAATCCGAGGTGCACATCAGTGCTGGAGTCATACAGCAATCATAAGATGAGTCACCGTGAAAACTACACTCGAGACCAGTTTAAATGACCCACTGTGTTCC